>VZRH01003987.1:0-51584 GCA_013397555.1 Urocynchramus pylzowi | reverse complement strand
CAGCTTTCAGCTCGGCTCACAGCCGAGCATCGCCCCAGTCTCCTCGGTCCCTGCCCCGGCTCCGGCCGACGGGAGACAGCCCCAGAACGGNACAACGCCCCCAGGCCAGGCTTTGGTGCCGGGCCAGCAGACAATGGCTCTGGCCAGATGCCGCCGGCCCTGCCTCCCAGCCCCGCTCCCGAGCAGCGGGGCGGCCCCGGCCCGGCACCGCCCGCCCGGCCCAGTCTGCCTGCGCCCGGAGCAAGGAGGGCTGGGACCAGGGCTGCGGCCGAGGACGGGGCTGTGGGCGCCCTCGGCTGGGTCTGGGCTGCTGCCTGCCCCCGCTGCCGTGTTCCAGATGTGCTCAGCGGCTTCCTCGGCTCGGGGATTCAAACAGGCAGCCCCGAGCAGCAATCGCTCCCAGCCGCAGCATCATCTGTCTTGGTGGGCAGCTGCTGTAGGGGAGGGGGCAGAAGCAAGGAGGGTTTGGGACGCGTGATTCCTGTTTCTGCAAATACGGCATTGGGAAATAACTGAAGGATTCACGTGAAAGAGCCGAGAGACGCCGGGGGGAGTATGTGTGCGTGTGGCTGACTGACAGGGAGACGGGGAAATCTCTGCGCCTTTGTCTGGCAGCAGCCCTGCTCGGGAGCAAAGGCACGCTCGCTTTCGAGGTCTGAGGGGGTACAGGAGCAGGCATGTGAGAATTCATTTAATTTCTGCTCTTTCTGGTGTACCTGAATGGAAACCATGGAGCATATTGCTCCTTGCTCCATACCCACCATCAAGTGTGATTGATGGTGAATTAAAAGCCCTGAGTCACAAACAGTACTAATACATGCAAGGAGAACTGTAAATACATTTCAGTGAAATCCCTGGGGATTCTGCTTTCTCTGTTTCATAGTTGTCCTCTCCCCCATGGCTGGCTATTTTTCATAGCCTTTCCAGAGCTGTATTTTTGAGGAGGTAAAATCTTGTCCCCATGGCAATCCCAACAATACTTTCTATAGTGAACCAGGATTTCCAGTCAGCCCACAGTCTTCCTAAAGTCGAGCTCCATTGCATTTGGAGATGTGGTGTATAAAGTCTAGTTTCCTCCTGCAGTGCATGAGCACCTCCAAAACTGAGATGAACATGGTGTGAGTCAGGAACTGTGCAAGACTGAAGGCCAGAGGAACCTCTCAGGAAAGCAAGGATCATATAAATTTGGGATATTTACATATATTCATAATAATGGCATCAAAAATGTTCGCAAGGGATCTTCTGGGTTGGACACCAGCTAACTCTGCTAGCTATTGAGCAAGTTCTGTAAAACAAGGTTATGGCCATTTACAGCTTTGATGCTTTAGGGCATTGAACCTCATGACTAGGAATTGTGAAATTTCCCTGATAATTGGTTCATAAGCATCCCCAATGATGTTACAGACCCAGGCTCTTCAGTTTTGCCAAAGATTTTACTGATTTTTAATAAGTGAGAGTAAATGTAATATAAATATTCTTTAGAATTGTTATATAGAATATAATATTCAGGATATTCTGACTTCTCACAGATTTGTCTAAGCAAATCAGTATTCCCCTGACTTCACTGCAGGAAATGTTCTCCTGAAATTAAAGAACAGCAAATGTTTGAATGACTGGGAGTCATGAATGTTTGAATGACTGGGAGCAGTTTTTTTTTCAGAAACTGCTTCTCCAGTAGCAACATTGCTTTCTTTTCTTCGACTCATTTTGGGACAAAGCCATGGGTCCCCTAAATCAGTGTAAGCCACAGCCTTAGATGGACCTTTGCTGCTATCTACAAACCAGACTTCACTGCTAAGCTTAAATTCAATTATAGTTCTGAGATACAGTGGCAAAAGTTTTACCCTGTTGCTGTTTCTCTGCCTTCCTATAGCTTTTTTCTGGTGGAGTAACACTGAGGTAGCCACAGTATCTTAGTAATGTTACAGGTACTTTCCATACGAAGGCAGGATTGTTCTGGTGAAGCAAAATGAGTGTTGCTGCATTTTGGTGGTAAGAGGTCAGCTAATTTCTGTAGAATTAAATCCTCTCTGTAACGGTTTGCATTAGTGGTGTAGCTAGAGAAATTGCACATCTCCTTGTCCTTTTATGTTTGCTTATGTTTGTTATTATTTGGAGAATGCAAGGAAGATATGTGTTCATGCAAAATTGTCACATGTCAAGTAACTTCTGAGGACAACAAAGCACACTTAGATGGGATAGGGCTGGCATCCTCAAGAAATGTCCGAAGCCATGATTTATAAAAGATAGCTAGCTTAGGAATTCTTAGTTTGGATATTAATGAGCTGATTTTTTTGGTTTTTTAGGGATTTATTGAGCTTTGTGTCAGCAGTTTTTTTCCTGTGATTATTAAAAAAAAAAATCAACAAATCCGTTGAAAAAGTCAATCAATATTTGGTATTGTAGTACCCTGCTAGACCTGTCCTCTATCAGTCATTTGCATGTTAAAGGAAGCACTTTTCAGCACATTGGTGATTCCATTTGCAAGGAGGAAATTGGACCCTTGCTAACAGTTTTTCCTCTAACACCTTCAAGGGATAAACTAGAACAAGGCAGCAAGTTCTTTCTTGCCTTCTATGAAATTCACATTGCAGGAAAGGTAGTAACTGCTAAACCATAGTTCTTGCATCAAATGAACATACATTTGTATGTTCAAATTTGAAGCCTTATAAAAAACATGAGCATTTCTTTAGGTAAGTACATGCTGATCCTCTTTGCTTAAATGTGATATGAGACTTGCTCAAGGCCATGGAACAGGGGCTTATTAGCAGCTGTCAGTGAAGTGTCTATACCTCAAACTCACTTCAGTGGACTTTTCCTTGAACTCTATTCGAAGAATGTTTTTAAACATGATCAGGAGTACAAATCTTCTAACCTTATGCTTATTCTGCCATAGAGTTTATGCATTTATTACAAAAAGAAAAAAAGTAAAGGACCATGCAACACCTATATGATAAAGCTCCCGAGGTTAATTCCCATCTCAACTTTTTATTCAAAATGGGATTCTAGGCACATAAAATGACTAGTGAGCTAAAAATAGACTCTCTATGCAAATTTCTCCATCATATGGGAAATAAATTAAAGAAAGGGAAGCCAAGTGATTGTTTTCCAGGTCTCAGTTTCACATGTGAAATCTTCTTTTCACATGCTTGACTCTCTGAGAGAGGATGCTTTCTCTTACTCCATATAGTGCTAGAGGAAACAGGAGCTGGCAGTGAGCCCGAGAGTGTAAGTGAAGAGACAATCCCTTTGGGCAGCCTCTTTCTGCACTGCCTCCCTGCCAACAGCAGCAGCGTGTTGACAGTGACATCAGGGCTTGGGTGTTCAGTTGTTCAAACACCAGAGCACAATATTTGTGGTGTGCCACATTCCACAAATTGCTACCGACAATTACAATTAAAAAGGGGTAATTGATTCATGGAGCAACGTTTTTAAAAGGAGAACCTTCCCATCCCCCCCACCACTCGATTTCAGAAGAGGGATTACAAAATGCTTGTCCTAGCTGGACAGGTTCTGGTGCTAATTGGTTTTACAAAAAGTGGCATTTCCTTCTTTACGGTGCTTGACAAAAGGGGAACTTTGCAACAGGTCATGACTTTCAGAAAGCAGTGGGAGAAGAAAAGAGAAGCCAGGCTGGGAAGCTCAGATTGCTGCACAGGAAGCTAAATACCCTCCAGTAGCAGATGCTCCTCTCCCACACCAATCTGCCTGACTCTGCTTTCCCTGTCTTGCCTTTACCCATAAACAATAAATGAAGACTGCTGAGCCTTTATTTAATGCACGTGAAAAGCTGTAGCAAGGCAACAGTTTGGAAGCCAGGCTATTCAAATACTGTGAGTGGAAGGCTGCCTGCATACCATCAATAACAAAGCAAATAAGATGAGGGGGCCTTCAGCTGTCATTTCTGGCTTTTCAGGGATGCTAAGAATTTATTACCATCATACTCTGAAATTTCTAATAAATGGAGAAGAAGCAAGAGATGTATGTCTCAAAGTTTTGTAAGGATATCTGTAAGTTTTCAGGGAACCACCAAACTTCCAGTTACTTGTCTTGTGTGTTTCACACTGGGCAGGTAGGTTTTTTAATTAGCAGTGGAATTGGCAGTATTGGGTTAATGATTGGACTTCACGATCTTACAGGTCATTTCCTACCTCAGTTATTCTGATTCTATATGTAAACACTATGTTTGAAAGCTATCTCTAGAAACAGTGATTGAGTTGCAAAGTACCTGAGAGAACTGAAAACAATACCTTAGCATATCTCCTGCCTGAAGAAAATCATCTCTGTGCCAAAGTTTCACAAGTGCTTGCCATCACTTTCTGAATTTTGCAGCAACCTTCCTCTCATTTATATGAGTAAAAACAATAATTTTGAAAGCGTGTAAATGACAATATCATCATTATGCATCACAAAAGCATGATGAATCATTTCTCCTAGTGCAACTCAGCAGCCCCTTGTTCCTTGCAATACTAGGTTTCTCCTAAGCAAAAGAGCTGATTTTATGGCATGTGTATGGGTGTCAATAAAGATTACAAACAGAAATCTCAGGCAAATGAAAAGACTGGATTTTTATGCCATCATTGAATATGAGTTTCTTTCAATGCAAAGGTAAAGCTAGATAGGCAAATACTGTGGTGTCCATTCAACATACAAAAGACAAGGCAGCTATTATTCTTATCGTCAGCTTTCCATTGAAAAAGGAATGACCGAAGTAAACACTCAGAATGAAACAATGACTAATAGCATCAAACTGCCTAGGCTATTGTATGGGCTTTGGCAGTCCCCTTGAGGATTGCCAGTCCACTTGCTCTTAAGAAACAGCACAGAAATAAGGAAATACCTGTCAGAGACCATCCCCAAGATACCCACATTGCATACTGTACTCTTGGATGAGTTTCAGAGTGATAAAATGTACCTAGCATCATCAATAAGGTGAATTATGTCATTCCAAAGTGGGGCTCCCTCCCTCCACAACCAACATTCTTATGACAAGCTGGCATGACACAGAAGACTAGTGTAAGTCACTGTGCATGAGCATACGGAAGGACTTATTTATTTAGCTTGGAAAACAGCACTACCTGTGAGGCCACACCTGTGCTAGGTGCTCTGTGTATAGTTATCTCTGAGCTGGCTTTAAACTAGTGGCAACTTGGAACTCACCCCAGTTTTACTGCTTTATGTTGATTTTCTTGGGTGGATTTTACTGCTTGTGCTGAATGCTGCTAGCCATATCTGAGGCATTTGCTTTAAAAGCGTCTTTAGTATATTCAGCTATCAAGCTTCTTTCTGTTTTTGGCTTCCCAAGCCCGTACAAGTGCAACACTCTTTTGTCTCTTGTAAGGCTGTAGGCAGGTGAGGTTTTTCAAAGTTTACACGTGGGTTTATCTATCTATTTATTTTTCAACACTACTCCCTTCTTAATTTAATTTTACGAGAAAAGAAAAAAACCAAGAAAATAGAAGAAACTACGTTTGCCACCCAACAAGATATAAAAATAGCTAGGAGGTCTGCTCAAAACCTGTCTCACATCCTTGACATTCAATCTGATGCCAGGGTATGGAGTGAGGGATGAAGCTCTTGAGGTAAAGCACATTTAAACTTTCTTGATGTGATGCTTTCATTATAGTGCCAGTTTGTAAAAAGCAAGGGAGAAGAAGTGCTTCTTGTAACTGCCATAACCCTGGATTTCAGTTGTCTCTGGTGTATTCCACTGGTATCACAGCCCAGGCATGTGTGTGGTGTGTGTGTGTGTTGCAGGTTAACCTTAAAGATGAAAGGCATAGCTCTCGCAGCATCTCTTATCACCTGACAAACGTGTCCTTGGCCCCCACACAGTTCCTGAAGCTTGAGGGTCTTTTTCTCTCACATTTTTTTTTTTTAAATTGGAGGGGAATTACAATGTCTAAGTGTAATCAGAGGTGGGGATTGGCAGGGACATCTGTTGGAGCAAAGTCACACATGCAGGTTGTGTGGGTTGAAAAGAACCTTGTGCTTGATAGATAATTAGAGTTTTCTCAGGCTATATCACTGTTTCACTTTTTCAAATAAGCTCACCTGGGTTTGTTTTGCTCTTGAGGCCATTAAGACCAACTGGCAGGGGGCTCAGGAATGCACCTCTTTGCCCATAGGAGTGTTCAGGCTATTCCACTCAGAAAGGTATGGACCAGTGCTAGAGATTAAAAATTGATATTAAAAAATGATAAAGCTTGTGATTTTTGTTTTTAAGTGTCAGGCTTAGATGCATACACCCACAGACATGGTTGATGGCAGAAATAGTAATGGTGGGAACAGATGGAGGAGTGTCCATTTTCCCTCGCAAAAAGAGGAACCTTCAGCTTTACTCACAGCTTCTGGTGGTAACAGGGTCTGTGGAATCTCAAGTTTCACCTTATGCTCATTATCTTAGATACAAGTTTGTTTTTGTCTAACAGAAACAAAAGCATTCCCTGGCATGTTTTAAGGTTGGTAGGAAGTTACTACACACATGAAAAACAACAACAGTAACATTAATACATATTGACATAGTGGATTATTGCCAAAATATGTCACTGCAGGCAGGCAGGCAGGCAGAGCTCATTTATGCAGAAAGGTGTGCAGCTATCTTGAACCTGAATGCAAGCTATCACACAAAAGCAGAAAGAGTAAAAATGTGTAGGTTGCATTTTTTTTGACTCCATGGTTGTTTGGTATTGATATTAATAAGGGTCCAACTTCCATTTATCACAGTTACTCGTTGTTACTCATTGTGCCTTATGCAGAACAGATGTGAAATCGGGGATGATAGCAAACGTTCCAAAGGGAGCACATCTCAACTTATAGCCTTGTGGTATTCGGACAATTGCCTCACTTTTAATTTAGGTTTTATTTCACAGCAGTGGTCTTCATGAAACGCGCATTCTGGGATTAGAAAGAGGAGTGTCCCTGTAGCCTGAACTAGATGTGAGAGTTGGCTGTCTCTGCTCGCAGATGACGTGTTTGAGTGCAGACGCCCTGCTGCTCGAGCAGCGTTTGCCCACTCTTAACGAACTGCTGCCACCAGTGGGCTGTGGTTTGTATCGACACGCACTTTTAATGCTACACGTCCACAATGCTTGTCTTAATAGCCAAAGTATTTCAAGAATCCAGGTCTAAAATCAAGCCATGCCTGAACAGGACAGCTGGAGGAAGACGTGTACTAGATGGAAAGTTTCATTTCTCTCTCAGCAATACACACTCAGCATAGATGTTAATTCTGTTCATTTAGACACACCCTCAAGCTCCTCAAGGGATCATTTTCCCACAATAAACTTTGCTATGCATCTGCTAGTGTCAGTGCTGCCATTGCTTAGTCCTAACATTGGTTATTTGGAGGGAATGAAATTGTGTATGTATAAACTTTAGTGTTCAAATTTTACCTACTGCCATAGGTTTGCACAGATTGAACATCAGTATTCGAGAAAACACAGGCTTTAGACACTGAAGGTCGGCTTCAGCAGAAATGATGCATACATGTCCTGAAGCAGGCACATAAGCTAATTTGAGAACCCAGTGCTTTGGTCTGGACTAAGTTTATCAAAGATCTAGAAATTACATCACTCCAGAATTCCTTAATGTTTGATCAGACCATGACTAACTTACACCAGAGCCCTGACTCCTCAAAAAATATATTTGTTTCTACCATTTCTGTGAGAATGTGGCCAGAGATTGTGGTCATGATAATCCTTATATACATGTACATACAGCATATATATATATATATATATATGTGTGTGTGTGTGTGTGTGTATGTATGTATATATATTATATATAATATATATACATACATACACACACACACACACACACATATATATATATATATATATATGTGTGTGTGTGTGTGTGTGTATGTGTGTGTGTATGTGTATGTATGTATATGTATAATATATAATATATAATAAGTATAGTACAAAATACAATATATCATACATATTTTATATATATACTGTAATACAGAACATAGAATATGGAATATGTAATATATATACAACATAAAATGCAGCATAATATAGAGTACATTTTTAATATAATATGATAATGTAGTATACCTACAATATTATATTACATTATGCTACATTGATTCAGTGTTTGTTTTCTTAGCCTGAGGGTTATTCACATTAACATTTTTTACCTTGCTGGAAAATATCCTACCCAGGCAGTAAGGGTTAATGTTGTGTATCCTGTTCACACACCACTAAAATGAAAGCAAAGCAGCAAGGCAATGGAGAATCTTTCCATTTGGATGTGTTACTGACATGGGCAAAATTGCTTAAGAGGAAAAAATTCAGGGTCCTCAGCCAAAATGGATTTCCCGAAAAGCTTCATCATTGTGGAACATCCCACCTCTCCTTAGCACTGAGGGTAGCAGTATGTGCTGCACAGCCCTCAGTTTGCTCAGCTCTCCCATCTGGATCCCAGGAGCATCCACTGAGCCACAGATTTTCACCCATTAAAAGATGGTACTGAATTGAATCTCAGCCCTGCAGTGGGTTCATGCACAAAACTGTTGTTCACATGCAGCTTACAACTATCAGCATCTTTGCTGTGATGTTGAAAAATCTCAAACTTGCTTCAAATTCTTCAAAAGAATCAGGGACTGGAACTCTGTAAATGTGGGCTGATTTAATTGCTGAGTGAGTAATGAATTACAGTGGTCTAAAGAGACTCTCTCCTGCTGATCCTGGGGAAGAGTTATAGCAAGAACTTCATTTATCACTTACTGGTGAGCAAAATGACTGTTTCAGTTCTGCAGTGAGTCTAAACCCATCTTTTTGTTCTGTGTTTGCAATTCCAACACACTGCCATGAGGAAGGCTCTGACCATTAAGGGAATACTAATATTTAGGTAGTATGCTATTTTTTTTTTCCCCCTACAATTCATTAATATGAGGAATCTAAAATTATAACTCCTCTCCCAGAGTAATATGAGGTTATCAGAAAAATAGGAATGCCACTCTTTGATAGCAAGAGGATGATACTTATTTGTCTGTTTCAAATAATCCATACAGTACTTCAAGAAGAAATGAAAGAGTCTGTTGGTTTTTGTTCAAACATCTTTCTTGAGCCCATACCACTGGGCACAATTGCTTCATCACCCTCATCCATCTACAGCATATGGGATTCCAACTCCATGGCTATGTACTCCATGGCTATGTACTCCATAAATAACTTGCTGTGGATTTGCTGACTTTGCCAATAGCTGCTGTTTACACTGTATTTGGAAAATAAGACAATTTATTTTGAAGATGAAACAAAGATTTTGAAGACTAGATTTGTCTATTTTTAAAAGCTAAAATCAACAGAGGCAAAGATGAAACGCTACAATTTATGGTGTTTTTCCTTCCTTAGGGAAGAGAGGACTAGCAAGAAGTATGAAGGGAGTTAGTCAAGAGGAAATGCTGAGGCTTTTCAGTTTCCTGTTCTTGGTAAGAATAAGGGACCCAGTGATGAACAACCTGCAGTCAGAGAGATGAGCATTCACTTGTTTTCAATTTAATTTTCAATATTCTAAGTCAGTAAGTCACCCCAAAAGCTTTGAAGAAACAGAACTGATAGGAATCCATATAATCTCATTACAGTCAACTGCTGGGCAAGTACTTTGGTGGGTAGACTGCATTGCATATGTTTTATCTAATTGAACATTTGTACAGCTTCATTAGCTGAACTGTAATTTGAGTTCTAACATATGCTCAGAAAATATTCTATTACGTGTTAATATTGCTTCTGGAAAATATTAAAATGATGCTCCCTAAGACATTAGAATGCAAGGCGTAGTAGTACAGAAATTAAAAAAGAATAGGTAACTGCTTTATTGAAAAAAAAACCCAACAAAACAACTTATGGGAAACATATTTTATGGGGACTCTGAACTCAGATAGTGAGGAAAAGATAGTGCCATAGATTAGAAAGAGCCAGAAAAATAGGCTGGAAGTAAATATTCAGGTCTGAGTACAGTAAGTGATCAATATGGCAGAGTTGCAAGGGCCCATGCAAAGACTGAGATATGGATGCTTCTGCATTATTGATGTGAGAAGCCCACTGTGAATTGGAGTGAGGCATGAGGCTTTATACTCCTTCAGGAGAACAGACCACAACTGAGCATTTGTTTCATAGCACTTTTCATGAGCTTTACCAAACTCTTCTCCTTGAAACCTAGTGGGAATTCACAATTTTTAGTTGCATGAGAAATGTTTTTACCAACAGCAGATGTATGGTGTTCCACTCTCCCTGGAGATGTGCTTTTGCTATGAGGGCAAGTGATAAACAGATATCTCCAGTTATTCTCTGTGTGTCATTTATTACCTTTATTAAATCTTCATTAGGATGGTTTTTATTGTCTTCTTTTGAGAGTAACCAGTGCAGCCAACCAGGTTCCCTTGAGATGGATATTTGTCATGGCTTTTGAGACTGCCTCTCAGTTTTTCAGGCAGAGAACAGAGCAAAGCTTGGTGACCACGGTTCAGTCACACCAATGGTGCCACCTTGCTTGTCCAGCCAGAGTGATATTATTGCTACTGAATGCTTAGGCAATTGTCCCAGATGAGAGCAAACTATCATTCATTTAATGGCTTGATTAAGTTTTCAGACTTATTGATTACTTTTGTATTACTCATTGGCTCCTGTGTATTGTTTCCCTTTTTAGAGCTTCTGAATGAGATGGAAAATGGCAGCAAGTGGTCTGTATTGCAATTCAAACCAGCCCTCCTTCTTTATGTGCATCTGCATTTGCTTTTCACCAGCTCTACAATCATGCTTTTAATAGCAATGCCTAGCAAACAAAACACAATTAGGGAGAAAATAAATAATACCACAGAACAGAGAGTTGGTGTTTGCAGGGGATACTGTTTTGCTGAGGTAAGGCCAAGTAGAGCTGGGCATGAGTTATATTAATGCACCCATGAATGGATTGTTCAAAATGAGCTATCCTATGTCATTATGCTTTGGGCAATTTTTGGAGCTCAGCAGTTTGATTATCCTTTGCCTTTAATAATTGAAACTAGACACAGACAAAGAAGTCACACATGGGACTGCTCTTTTTATTTCCACTATTGAATCTTTCGAATATCCAAAGTCCCCTTTGATTCAGGGAAGATAACACAGAAAGCCAGCCAGCATAAAAAGTCATATATGCTTATTAATCTGGTAGTTGCCCATCTGCCCCCAGCATCCATAGTAACTCACCTTGAATTTAAAACCTTAGAAGAGTCCATTATTTCTTTTGCATCAGCTAAGATATGCTGTGGATATTATTTAAATTAGTATGCCATTAGCATTTGTCTTTGTCCTGTGGTTTGGTGCCAAAAAGGGTCAATTTGGTGGCCATCCCCTACTATCCCCAGACTATAAGAAGGGCTGAGGGTGTGTGGTATCAGCTGAGATGGGGACATCAGAGAATTACTTTTGATGCTTCTAGTCAAAACTGTCCCAGGGAGAGAAAGCTACTGTTTTCAATTAATGGGCAAAGGAAAGGAAAGAAAGATTAAGGAGGGATTTGGTAATGGAGAAAGAATGAAGTAAAGAGTGAGACTGATCAGTCTGCCTCAGAGAACTGATTATTTTCTAACACAAAGTTTTCACCCAAGCTTTTTTTTTGGACAAGATTTCAAGACGCACTGTACAATGACTTTGTATATATAAATGGATATTTGGGATAATTTTTCTTTCAGCATCTTAAATACTTTATATAAATCTGCCACTTTTCAAATGATGTGTTAAAGTACTTGTGTGGTTGCATAATATCAGTACTCCTCTGAGATTTTACACATACATCATCAGCATCAGATGGATGAAATCCAGCCTGCCATAATCCAGATGCTGAACATAGGCAATGCTTCACTGAACATTTCAGTATGCAGCCTGGAGAGCAGGGGAAAGAGCCAGATTTGCCTTAGTGTTGCTACCATACTTGTCCTAAAGCCTACAATGGAGCTCAGGAAGCTGCAGGGGAAGATGCAGTCTGCTTGTAATTGTGTTTCCTGGATTGGACTAGGGAGGGACCAGAGGCATCTCCCACAGGTGGTGCCTTCCATGGGTGCTCAGGGGGATGCTAAACCCGTCTGTCCTCCCCTTGTGATGTCACCTGGCCCTTTGCAGAGCAGAGGTGCAGCACGGGCTAGTGCCTGCTCTTTGTACTCTGGCATCAAAGATGGGGCAACCTCCAGGTAGATGGAGCTACTCAGACCCTATGGGGTTAAAGTTTTAACATACTAGGAGAGCAACTGGACCTCATCTCTCATTCAGACCATGATGGGCTGAAAGCATTGCACAAGCATGAGTGCAAGGGGCATGGCTTGAAACCATTTGGCATGGGACAAGGGGCAAGAAGGGGCATGGCTTGAAATCACAGGATCTCCTATTCCCCAGACAATGGCTGTACCTCCTAGGGTTTGTCTTGGAAGGTCTTACTACCTACCACTCCCTCACCTAGTCTGTGATGTCCATCTGCCTTAATATGGGGTGAGATATACTAAGTATCCACAATCATGAAATAAACATTTCTGAGCAAATGAGTGGCTGAAACTTAAACCTCCATATGAAATTTTAAGGAAAATTAAAAAATATCTTATGCCTTTGGGTGCCAAAAGGTAAACTCTGTGAGGACTTAATCACACTAGTTTAGACAGATGAAGACAGGAGTGGCATTCAAGCTAAGGGAAGACTGGGTTAGGCAGTGAGGTTGAGAAAAATGTATTCAAGCTGAATCATTCTGATGAAATTTGCCAAGATATTTATGGAGCAAATAAAAGTAATAACTTAGTGACAAAGAGACAAGAGAGATCTCTGAAAAGCTGTAAAGGTCAAAGTCTACACTCATTTTTAAATGGTGGGATACAGAAACAAGCATCATAATATACTTAACAGTCCAACTTCAAGTCTCAGAAAAAAAAGATTAAATACCCAGAAGATAGCATCATGATAAAGAACTGCCAACAAGCAGGATCAAGCCAATCCCATTTCTTTCTTTGGATAATGGGAAAGCAATAAGTGTAAAATATCCTGACTCCATTAGGGCCCATGAGACCACTCCTGTTCTTGTAACCAAACTGAGGAAATACAGCCAGAATGGGAAACCCCTACAAAATGTGTCCACTAAAAGTAAGACTCAGCAATCAGTCCTCTATCGAGGTGAGACAGAGGTGTTTTGAGAGGGGGATTTTCATTAGCAGCCTGACAGACACAGTCTTTTTCAAAAAAAATGGAAGTGACTTAGAAAACTTCGTCTCACTTGCAGAAAAAATGGACACTCCCTGGTTCCCCCAACTGCTGCTGAAAGCATCACAGAGGATGCGAGTCATCCTACCTAAAGTCTGTCTGCAGCTGTATCCCAGACTCTTCCCACAATCAGTGCAAGAGTCTTAGATGAGTCAGCCAATCCAAGGATAGAGGTTGAGGAAGTGAATCACTCTCCAGTTTCCTCTCACTGCCATCCCAGTGACTGTAGGAGAGTGTAGAAGGACTACCTCACCATAGTCACTTAACTTTTAGATAGCTAATACCAGGTGAGACCTTTAGTCCTCTAGTAGTAACCAGTGAACCACCCAGACTCTCAGAGATATTTGGGTATACTTAATTCTCTTTAAAGTCAACATTAAGTAGATCTGATAACTTAACCTGGGATCTGTTGACTGAATGAGGAGATTCCCACAAGAAATCGGTTTTATGGGGATCTTAAGACTCTTGCCTGTTCCTGCATTTTCCAGGCAAATCATTTGGCTCACTAAGGACTCCTAAACTTAGGGTGTAAGCCTGGGCCACACTCCATGCCATATTACTGAGGGAAAAGGATTGCAATTTGCACAAAGAAATTAGTGGAGCTAATGCTGATCCCTACCTGAGTATCTTCTTCCTACACTGGTCACAATGATGTTAGTGGATGCCTTTCTTGTGAAATAAAGACCTAAAAATTGTATCTTAATGTAAAGAAACTTTGGATGGAAATGCTTCTCTATGTTTCATAATTGGCCCTTTGCAGACATTTTGGAGTGGCTTCCAAAATATTGATAATTCTGTTATTAAAGAATTATAAGGATGATTCTCCTTTTGGCATGAAAAAAGGGGGATGAAAAGCAGAACTTTATGCATTGAGAGCCAGAAGAGACACCTCTGTGCTACCCCACAGGATTTTCCATGCAGCCTTTCAATGCTATGTTACATTTTGAAAGTTTTTCTTTTTTTTGAAAAAAAAAAAAAAATCTGTCACATCTCATCTCTGAGCCCAACCAAGCCTAAACCCACAGCACTCACAAAAGTGGAAGTGGAGTGTCTGGAATAAATCAAGCCTTTTGGCCCTTCACTACAAGACATTGATATACCAGAGCATGTCCAGAGAAGGGCAACAGTGCTGGTGACGGGTTTGGAGCTCAGGTCTTATGAAGAGCAGTTGTGGGAGCTGGGTTTATTTAGCCTGGAGAAAAAGGCAGCTGAGGAGGTACCTTGTCACTCTCCACAACCACTGAAAGGAGGTTGCAGCCAGGTAGGGGTTGGTTTCTTCTCCCAAGTCACAAACAGCAAGTTGTGCCATAGGTTTAGATTGGATAATAAGAAAAAATTCCTCACCAAATGGGTAATCAAGCACTGTAATGGGCTGCCCAGGGAAGGGGTTGAGTCATCATTCCTGGAGGTACTGAAAGGATGTGTAGCTGTGGCCCTTGAGGAACACGGTTTAGTGATGGGTTTGGCTGTACTGGGTTAATGGTTGGACTGGATGATACTAGAGGTCTTTTGCAATGTGAATCTTCAACTCTATGATTCCTGCTGGTTGGCAGCACATCTGAGCCCAGTGCACAGCCATAGCTTCCCCCCACTCTGTGAGCCCTTGCAGCTCCGTGACCACAGCCCCTGGTCACTTCTCACTCCACTCACAGCAGCACTTGCATCAAGGTGCTTGGGTCCCACTGCACCATCACCCTGACACCACCAACATCTTCAGTGAAGACAGAGGACAAGTCAGTGTTGCTGCAATGACCATGGTTTTAGGCACAAGCAGCTTTCTGAATTGGGTTAAAGGACTGGCTTCTCCTTTCTGTTTGGATGGAGACTGAAATTGCAGCATGTGTGAGATCACTGGGACCAGGAGTGACTTTGCACCGCTGAGGTCCAAAGGTCAAACCAAGTTCCATCCCTCTTTTTTTGAGGAAGGGCTTTCTGTGGTGTCTGTCCTGGTCCAAAATGCTCCAGTACATAAACCTGTTTGTTTCATAATATAATTATCATATAATTATCATATAATTTTCATACAGTTAAAGGAATAAGCAGAAAATTACATTTTATTAACAGATGCCAATAATTAATCAAGACAGATGCTTACATGTTTTATTCCCTAATCCATATTTTAAAGCTTTGTCACAGCCTCTCACAGGACAATGCACTTTCTCCTGTGTATTTGGCAGCAGTGTTTGAAACAATGAGGAAATAAGTTGTTCCATTACAAAATACTTAAACCCTATGTCCTGATAGAATATGAAAGCAAATGTCTAAACATATTCCTGTATTTTTTTCAATCCAGCTGTAAGGGGAAATTGCTCTCTCAGGCAGACAGCCTGCTGCTGCTGAGATCCTTGAAAGGCTCCACATCCTGAGGGAAGCTGCATTTAAAATTAGCACACCTGCCTCGTGTGTCATCCAGGCAGATCCTGTTGCAGGAAAAAAATCAGATTAATAGGTTAGAAAACAGTAGTTAAATCTTTAATTTTGTCTTGTGAAGACGGAAAGTGATTCCTGGGGCAGGATATGGAGTGCATCATTTTGACTCATTCCACTCACACCAGTTTGAATGTTGGCTGATGCTTTGTAAGGTGCTGTGAACTTTAGAACTTAATTGGGTTTTTTTAAAGCATGTTGTTTTGTTCTTTAACATTTTGTATAAATATTGCAGGATCAATGGATATCTGCTTCTATTGAAAGGAGTTTCTTTATATCTTGCAGTTCCACGATGAAAAACAAGTGAATCCTACTTTACTGTAGAGGTCACAAAAATAATGAAAAGCCAAAAGTTTGAATACAATAAACCATTATCATACCATGCAGTTTTATAAATGGATATATGCACATTCATGTGCATATACTTATGTGTTCTAGTGCAAAATAACACAAAACAAAGCACAGCTTATCTTTTCTCATGGATGCCATCTTTCTTGATTCCTGTTCTTCTCCAAGACTTCTCACACATTCCTAACTCTTCAGTTTTCTTTTTCTTTGCATACCTGCCAGATTCTTCCTCTGCCCACAGAAAAATTTCTAGCATGTCTGTCACTGTTTATACAGTTTCCAGCACAACTGTTCTTGCTTGCTTAGTTTTCTAACAATAATAGATCAGATTTGAAAGTACAGTGATGTTTAAAAATAACGATAAACTAAAAAATGCCAAGGTATGGCATACAAAGCACATATACTTTTATTTCTTTCCATTTCTATGCAAAAAATTCTTGCTTCTCTTTATTTTCCCTGCATGCATGGCTCCTTCAGAATTGCAGCAGCCAGCAGTACTCTGCTGAATTCATTGTACATTCATTTGCCACCTCTGCATGACCTTGTCACACTGAGCTCTGAGCCACGCTGGCTGAGCTGACATTTAATGGCTCCCCACATCCGTTTTGAGAAAGAAACTGAAAGGGAAGTATAGAGTGCAAAAGAACATTTTTTCTTTCTTTCTCTTCTCTCCTTGGCCTCCCCTCCTTGCCTGTCCCTTTCCCCTTTTAGGAATGTCATGCATACCAAGTCACGTAGTTCCTGGAGGGGGTGGGGTGGATGGAAGCGGGGGGAGAAGTGCCCTTAAAGATATGATTGGGGTTTATTTTTTTAAGCCAGCTGTTTAAATAGTTAGTCATCCAAAGTTAGTCACTCCAGGCTCCCTCTGTGCAGCCACAGGGGGAAATGTGCTCCTCCAAAGGCCAAAGACCCTAAGACTAAGGTAAGTGTTCACAGCACTCAGATAAATCCTCAGTGGAAGTATCTGTTTCTCATTGTTGACTATAACCTGAGCCAAATTTACTCATTAAAATGAAGGGAAGTGCAGCCCCCACTCATACACCAGGGAGAAATGCAGTCCTGCTCTGAAATGGGTGAAGGGCTGCCAGAAATAAGATGGTTGATCTTTTGGTGAGCGCAGCTGATATTATTTGTGTCATAACATCTTAAATGGGGTGGTTATATGTGCTTTAGCAAGGAGCAAAAGTAGACATTTGGTCCAAGCAGTATTCTTACAAAGTTACAGCATGACAGGTTAAGTGGATGTGGAAGGCATTGCTGTAGTTGAGGACAACTGTGGTTTTCTTCCATTTCCTTGACTTTATTTACTCATTCCATTTGCCTGAAGGATTGCTCCAGAGGTTTTTGGCTGCATATTTGAACTATATACTACATTTGCTGAACAGACATTGTAATTAATGGGTAATATTTGTTTTCAAAAGAAAATCTTTATCTATTTTCCTTCCTCTAATGTTTCTTAAAAAAATGAAAAGGATTAATCTTGACACAATTTTTCTGGGAAAACTAGAGTGGCAATATGATGATGCTCTGGGTAAACAAGGGAAAACAAACTCCTCCAGGGAAGTAGGTGCATGTTTCAAAATAGTTAGATTTAAAAAAAAAAAATTGTTTTTTTTAAAAAGGGAAGTCATCCTGGCAGTAATCTGCATATTAAGTATGATGTGATCTACAAAAGAACTTAGTAATTTCCTTGACTTTAAGCACATGGTTAGTCTCACTGTCTATTCACATGCTAAATGTAATACTTATGCACTTCATGAAACATAGTTTTTGCTGCCAGAAAGTGTCACTGTAATTAGATTGTTACAGCTGTGCATATTTGAACCTTACAGCATAATTTCCCTGATTACCATGATAATTATTAAGGGCACCTTCTTTTAGAAAAATGCAATTTGTTTTTAGCAAAAAACAGCTTTTGCACAGAGTGGGAGAGTACCTCTTACGATGTTGATAGTTCATGCTGCCATATTTTTAGGGAAACACCGCGCTCTGCTGGTGAAAACTCTTCCTATAGCTTGTGGCACTCTGGAAAGACCTTGGGAAAGAAATACAGATTCTGGTGAGCTGTTACGACCTTTTAATCAAGGACGTGCATTGTCTGCAGCATCCTTATAAATGAATAAATGGGAACAGGCCTTTTTTTTCCCTCTCTACTTCTTACTCTCTAAAGAATAGCCAAAACTATATAGATATTCTGCAACCTTCCCTGCAGTAAAGAACACGTGACTATATGATAAGCACAGCTTGGCTGTCCACGCTTGGCAGGGCTCAAGAGAAAGTTCAGTGTCAGATCAAAACATCTTCTGCCATTCCCTGATGCGAAATTGAATTTCCAGTTAGAAAAAGGAGCAATCAGTAGGGCTCAGCCCCAAACCTGCACTCCTAAAGCGATTCCCTTCCCTCTTCACTACTCGTATCATCTCTCCCTCATCTCTATTTTCTGACTCCTGGCCATTAGATGGCAATCGTGGCCATCATCTGCTTCCCGCGTTCACGTCCTCTGGTGGCCAAAGTGCTGGTGTAGCCTGGCTCCTCAGAGAACCTTTTCTTGCTCCTCTCTGCCTTTCTCATCTATAGCAGCAGTAGTTATGCAGGGTCTGGCTGTTAAGCCTGGCAGTGGTTTACAGGGAAGAAGGGAATTGTTTGTGCTCAGAGGGACATCGTTATCTTAGCACAAGAAATGTGCCCTCCAGCTGGAAGCAGGAGCATTCCACTAACACTACCAGGAGCTCTCCTCTGTGCAGTTTTCTTTCCAGTTTCCCACAATTGCTCCAGTTGGCAGGGCTCTGGCTGGCATTTTAGAGGCACTGGGTTCAACTTTGTGTCTGTCAACTATAAAAGTTGCAGGTAAATCTATTTATAGCCAAGATTCCGGTTAAAGCTGATATATGACGCAAAGGCTTTTAGTTGAGAATCTCTGTCACCAGTCTCCCTTTTGGCAGGGCTTTGAAGCTTGTCAGATAAATCACTCTGAGGCCAATTGGTAACTTTCCCTGTATTACAGTCCTTAAAGAAGTGTCCTGGTCCAGCAGAGATGAGTTTGTCTTTAACCACAGCCTTTTCTGCCCCTTCCCTGGCTGCAGAGCTGCCATGAGGCCAGGGAGGTTCCTTCTGCAGGAGGTGACCACCAGTATCTCCACTGAGGTGTGGTCACGCCTGGTCAGCTGCAGGAGCCCATGCTCACTAACATCCTGCTCAGGGTCAGTACCTGGGTGCAAAGCTGCAGGCTCTGAGCAGCTCCTGGATCCACGCTGGAGGCATTTTGTGCTTACCTGCCTCTCCAAAATGTGCCTTTTCTCCTTCTCACAAAAGAAGGCCAGAGCTGCAGAGTGTGACCTGCCCACCAGAAGGGCAAGATATGCAGCTCAGGTGAGGCTGGAGGTGAGAAAGGACCCTGCACCCAGGGGATGTGCTGGAGTTTGGTGAAAGGGGTGGTTGAGCCTGGCAGCTGAGGAAGAGGAACATCACCTTGTGGCTCAGAAGAGAAGCTGCCTGATACAATGAGAAAAAGCTGAAACTGTAAAGCCATTTCTAATTTTGGCGTCTTCAAAATCTTGAAGGCTGAACTTCCACCTTGTAATTTGGTTCCCTTATACTGTCTCTAGCTGTGTACTTCTAGGCCCATGCTGTGAGGAAATTAGTCAGCTGTTACGCCATTTTTAGGGGGAATTTCCCCTGACTGACTTTATGATTTGTTCTGATGGGTGTTTGTCACATTAAAAAGTTATCAGTTGCTAATATATTTAAGGGAAATTATTTTTATAAGGTTTTGATTTGTTTTACACACTTTTGCCACTGATAAAGGATTTATGTTGTGATCTTAAACCCTGGAAGTCTGGGCAGTTGTGAAGTATTTCTGGTCTTTGATGCCCTTAAATATAACACCTTTTTGTTCTTCTGAGTGGCTGAGGGAGTGATGGGGAATTCACAAAGCAGATGGGTAATTAAAATAATCTTTCAAAGAGAGTGAAACTCTGCTTCTGGGGCAAGTAAAACACAAGGAAGGCAAGTCAGAAGTAGTTATATTTGCTAAATTGGTATTCTGGGGTTTTTTTACATGTGAAAATTATAAGTTGTCTGGACCAAAAATTATGTTCTTGTAAATCTCACTGTCTTTAATGGTATGGTAAGAGAGTAATTGCAACATAGGAAGAGGGCCTTTACATGGAAATAGAAATATATTATCACTCTGGATCAGAAATCACAAACACACAGTTCTGTACATGAAAACACCTTCTGCAGGTTTAAAATCTTAACTTTTCCCAAGCTGCTGTTCATAAAAAGGCTGTTAAAAAAAAAATGAAAAAGTCTCTTTGGCTTTTTAGCAGAAAAGGTTATAAGAAAACTGCAAGTTATGGCACAGTACCAGTAGAATATGCAGCACAGTTCTGGTTTTTGAGGCTGATGTGACAATACAGGTGTCTCCAGAAAATGGCATTATCTGCCTAGATCTTTGTATTACCTGTTTCATTACTTGGTTGCTATCCACAATGGTTATAGAAATAGATTTTACATTTTTTAGTGTCACAAGATGACATTAGGTAACATGCATTATTGAACTGCCCTATAACCATAATTTAAAATAAGAAATGAAAATAATCAATTACAAGAAGAACTTTCTGCCAATCACAGGAGCATGGATTTTGTGAAATGTCTTGCTCCAGAAAGTCTGTCAGAAGGACAACATCCCCACTAGAAAGGGGACAAAATACTTTGAGAGAAACATATTACTGATGCTTAGCCTAATGACATCATGGAACAAATCCTGTTCAAGGACCTCCAGTCTGGTCCATTTTGAACAACAGTTGAATAAAAACCCACAATAATGTTAGTTTCAACTCATTTTACTCTAAACATCAACACTGAAAAAAACTGAACATGAGATTTCTTTGCAGATTGCAAATGCACCTGTAACTGCTGGGGAATTTTCTTTCTCCCAGCTGCCAGTAGTGACACCTCCCAGCAAACATGAGTCAGAAAGTTTCTGATTATTCAAGCTTTCATTGAGTGTCACCAGAATTAAATATAGAAAGAGTATGTAAATAGTAATACTTGGCCTATTTTTGCCACCTCTTTACTAGCAAGGAAATGAAAATAAAATATGAAACTACTTGTAGAAACTCCCCAAATCTGGAAGAGTTAATTTCTTTCTTGAAATAGGCTTTTTGTGAAAATGTTAATGGACAGTGAAAATAGATAGTGAAAATGCTGCAGTTTTGATAAGTCCTTTTGCTGGCAATATTTAGAAAAAAGCCTTGGTGTTGTACATGTGATACATGTGAAATTTTCAAAACTAGATTATTTCACATTATGGTATCAAACATGAATTTTATTTAAAAATCATTCATCAATTTTTTTACAAGAAGGCTTGAAAAATCTAGATTTAAATTAAGTTAAATGATAAATTAGTTACTTTTTTATACCAGATTCAGGATTTTACAAATTCTGCATTTTTGGGAGGAATAATTATTTAATATTTCAGTTTTTTTTTTTTTTGCAAGGTAGAAGGCTGATTCTGCACTGCTTAAAGAACAAAATAGTAGGGAGAGCACTTTATTGTTCTCTAAAAATTTAAAAGTTTTTTATAAATTCTTCAGTTCCAATTGCTTTCCATGTATGTGAAAAATATTGAAAAAGTGGATTTAATGCCTTATTTCATCACTCAGAAATCATACAAAATTCCTTTTCCATCTTAATTTAATTTTCTCTGTGTGGGCTGGACTACATTTTTTGAGGAAGCCTTTGGAAAGTATGAAACTGAAAATCTCTTTCTTTATGCCTAGTTTGGGAATGAACCACAGATGATGGGGACAAAAGGACAACCCCACAGATAACTCAAGGACCTGAAGGAGGCAATGAAGTGGCAGGAGGAATATTCATTCCCTGGTTTTACATCAAGGGTAGCTGTCAGATTCTCAGGCTCCCCTTATACTCAGTGGAGATGGTCATGCTCCCAAACACAGGGGCTGGAGCTTTTAGGAAACTTGTCTCTGACTGTAGAGGAGCCAAGACAGCCAACATAAGCCTTTACAATGCCACAAGAGAACATTTTCTGCTTCTGAAAAAGAGATTGATGAGCTAATTATTCTCATTAGCACAAAGCTAAAGCCCCACTGGAAGTTTAGCAGTTTAGCAGCAGCCCATGTTATATGCATTATTTAATTAAAATCGTCTCCTAAAGCACATACCCATGAATGTGTCCCAGCTAATCTTCTTGTGCCATTCCAATTGCAGGCAGATTTTCCACTAGGTTCAAGGAAGACAAGCACAAAAAAAAAAGCTGATTTCACATGGAAAAGATTTTTTTTCCTTGAATTAATCTTTGAAGTCCATAAGACTCTCATCAAGAAAGATGTAAAAAAGAGAAAGATTATTTTTATGAATACTAATATCTTTGGGGAAGACAAAATGTCTCCCTTAAGAGAAAATTTGTATTCCTCTAACACAATTAATATTCTAAGGAGCAAACCCATATCTGTTGAGGAAGCCCCTAAGTGCCTCCTTGTGCACTTCCTCTGTGTTTCTTTTCTATTATTAAATAGCTAAATTTCAATCTCTCTAAATAAATTATATTTAGCTGGTGATATGAGCCATGAAAACTCTGGACTTCCACCACTGCTTTTGTGCCTTCAGGGAATTGAATAAGAGAAAGTATAAATCCAGTTTCCATAAGACAGGAGTATGTACTGAAAGATGAGCAGGTGGTTGAGTGCTTTGAGGGACAATGAATGATTTGAACTGTAAATTATTTTAAAATGAACAATGAAATAGTAAGAATAAATTAATTGAGAGCTAGCAAAGACAAAAAGCACTTAGCAATACCCCTGGCTAGTGAGATCATAACTATTTAAGCTGTTTAAATCCATAACATTTTTTCCCAAAAAATCATCAGTATAACACTTAGGAATCAAAACTCCAAGTCATAGAATACTATACACTTGTCATAAAATCAGGCCAAAGCTTTATAGATTCTGACTCTTCCAAACTTCTATAGTCTTTGTGGAACAATTTTCCAGTGAAATACAGCCACCTTCACTATTCAGGTGATTTCTCCACACTGATTAAACAGTTTCTAAGGCAAAGGTTGATTTTTCTGTCTCATCATTCAGTGAAGTCTGTATAAAGTCTGCATAAAATCTCTACTAGCTTTGGTTTTCTGTGCACCCTGCTGTTTCTAGACTGACAGAAAAGACATTTAGCCTTTCCCACTTCCCAGGCTCTTCCTTCCAGGCATGGCTGGACCCACTTTCCTCCAGGCCAAATTGAAGCTTGGTGCTTTCCCTCTTAGTCAGTCTTGGCTCTTGGGTGTCCTACACAATCTGTGTCTTGTAGGGAGTGGGTTTTGCAGAGCCAGGGAATTTGTCAGACAGGGCTATTGTAGCAGTTAAAACAATAAAAAAGAAGAAGCAACACAGTGCTGAAACCCCATTTGTGCAAATAGGTCTGTGTTCAATGTGCTCTAAGCTGCCTAATGTTCTGGTATTGCATAGATGAGATTAGTTTCCAGTCATGGGATGTTTAGATTAACATTTTCATGCATCCCTACAGAGAAATCAGGAATTGCACAGTAACAAGGATTCCCTTTATAGCCCAGTTGCATTAAGTAATTTTACCTAATAGACAGGAAGGTTGTTTGCTTTATGTGATGACAGTGGTTGTAAAAACAGAAATTAGTCATGCCTCACAAAAAAGTCTATCAGAAAGCTGGGATAACTTCTTACATTGAAGTAAAAATACCTGAAAGATAGAAATGCTTTAGTCAAGATGATTACGCATATTTTAGAAATATAAATTATTATGGATACTATCATTATATGACTTGTTTTTTATTATACCTAATTTTTTGTTTTTCATCTTAGATAGTTTATTTGAGGGTTTAAGTCTGTGTTTTCAAATCAAAAAGCACAATAGTTTATTGTTTATAAATAGTTTGGATTAATGCTGTGGACAATCAAGAATTTTCTGGTGGGTAATATTATGAAGTTCTTTGTGGTATATATCAAAATACACCAAAATACAAAGATCTCTTAATTGATCATTATAACTTTCATCTCCATCTTTCCATAAGTAGCTGAGGTGGTTTCCATCAAACTTTAGCTTTTGTAGGGAGCTGTTGACTGTAATAGTTTCTGTGAGTGTAAAATACCAGGGAATCTGATTAGCTGAGGCTGAAAGGAACCACTGAGGTCATGGAGTAAATCCCTTTGCTCAAAAGAGTATCAGCTAAGGCAGGCTGCTCAGGGCTGTGTCCAGTTAGGTTTTGAATATCTCCAAGGATGCAGATTCTGCAACCTCTCTGGGAAAACCATTTCACCCTTGGATTTTACTTTTGAAGACAAGGGGTGCAGCCCTGTTTTCTTCAGGGTACTCCACTCAGGATCCTGATCTTCACCATCTCATGGTCATGGCAACCAAGGCTGCCCCTGACCTTCACATCCTTGACCAGTTCTTCCTTTTTTGTAAGTGCCAGGGACATTACTGTACAGCCCTTCAGGGACACATCCACTCTTGATTTCCAAGAAGAGTGTGACAGCTTCCACCATCATTTTGTCCTTTTGGCACCTCCTTATTCATGTATATACAGCTGAGGTAAACCTTCCTAAATCTTAAATTCTGTTTTGTTTTTTTCAAGGTCTTAAATAAAGAGATATATAGAAAGCTCAACTTATGTATCTCCCTGTCACAGTAAAGTCCTGGTTTTTTTCACTAAGGTCAAATGCCCCTAAAACAGGTGATTCATGAAAAGCATAATGAAACTAAGTCCACTTTATGACTGTAGAAATAGCTCAGATTAGGTTGGAACATAAAAGTGATACAGTTCACGGCCTAGTTAATGCTATTAAAGACAAATTCAAACACAATATCCTTTAAACACCTTCAAAACTCTGTTAGTGAAAAAAAAAAACCCACTGTTTGAACTTTGAAGGGTTTATCAAAGATGTTGCAATGAATTTTTAGCAAATATATATCATTGCTTGACTTATCTTCTGGCAAGGGCATATTATTTACTCCAGGCCTGTGTCAGGTTTTGACTGATTCCCTACTAATGGCATTGTTGTCACTACCCTGTAATAAAGGTGATATTCTGATGCCAGACAAAGAAATTGTGCTTAACTTAGTGAAAGACTGAGATTAACTTCTGTGATAAATAAGACTCCAAAACTGCAGTTAGGAAGATTTTTCAGATTTCTGAAAGGCTTAAGGTGTTCATCATAAAGTCCTTGAACATCAAACCTCTTCACTACAGTTCCTGGAGGGAAGCAGGTTGCAGGAGGAGTTATACATGTTTATGCTCCCGAGTGTGCATTTCTCTTCTGTGATTAAAAGGTGAGTCAAGAAGCTATAAATAAGTCAGAATAGAAGCTCACCCCAGGCCATTATCTTTTGTTGAGTAGCTGAATTCCAGAACAGCAGGTTTTAGACATAAAGCCAGCTGGTAGGTGTAGTTAAAAGGAGGCTTCCACATCAGCTGTGTCCTGGGTATCAGCAAGGATTGGGCAGCAGCACCCTCACCCTGACCCCACACCAAACCTGGCACTGCCCAGGGGGTGGCTGGTCCTGAGGCTGTAAAATGTGGAAGGAGCAATGCTCTGTGAGGAAAAGGTTGGGATTTTAGAGGGTTTTGTTTGTTTTGGGGGACATTGAAGTTTTTGGTTCCTTTTGCTCTGGCATTATTGTAAAGCTGATTTTCCTTCAAATGCTTCTGCCATTGTGTAGGTTCTGAAAGAAATGTTGCTGATGGAAAATGTGCAATTATTTCTCAAATACAGAGTAGTTGAAGGAAATGGAAGCCCAGCTGGTACTTTACATAAATTGTTTTCATCAGCCAGCAATTCCCTAGGATTTGCAAAGCTAGCAAAAGATTCATCTTCAGTTTCCATCATTTTCTTGCATAAATCATGAGGCATTTCAATTGCCTTTTTTTAGTGATTCCTGTGTGGATTCATTTTCATCAGCTTGTTCAGGCCCTGAAAACAATCTTCTGTTCTTGCAGTTTTCTGAGAGTTTCAGTTCAATTGCATCTCCATGTGTTCTCCTTTCAGGTGATGTATACTACAGCCAAGAATGACAGAGGAATTGCTCATTACAATGGTAAGTGGCAGCATTTGGATACTTGGATTCAGCCAGAATTTTTGAACTATCAAAGTACAATTAATAAAAGACTTGTGACTGAGGCATTCAGGTTTCCTTTTTAAAAAAAAGAGACTTTAAATTTTCTTTTAACAGGTACTTAGAACTAGCTTTTAAAAATTCATAGCATAAATACCCACATTCATGGACTATTTTTTTCTATGACATTAATATACCTGGGTTTTGCTATTAAAAAACATTTAAGAGGTAAGCAATTGAATTTGAATTCATGGAGGGACTGTCCACAGCAAGGATTGTGAAGTTCTTCTGGACTTTCATTGCTTTTGTAGAGAAATTAGATTGATGTAGAGAAATTACATTGATGCCTCTCTAAATAAATACCAACAGCATAGACAACAGAGACTACTTAACAGAAAAAGGGAGTATAGTTTATGGTAGATGAAAATGCTAGAATTCTCTCTGAAAGGTCAGAATTTTGTTATTTTAATGTATTTGTACATGGGAGTGTGGTTGTTCTCCAAAGACAGGTGAGGACAGGAAGAAGGCTCACACTGAATGTGGGAGATCAAGCTTGTAGCACCAGCACTCTGGAATCTTTATTTCTCATGTTAGCTTTGTTCCTTTCCCTGTTTTTTTGGAGAGAAGGTTAAGTATCATAATGAGATGGACCAGCTAAAACTACAATAAATTTTGAAGCACAATAATATTTATAAGGAAATACAAAGAAAAAAAAAAAAAGGTCATTATTATGCAAAATAATACAAGCATATGATTAGAAAGAAGCTATAATGTTGTAGCCAATATTCAGATAGGGAAACATACAAAGAAGACAAGAAGAAGGGAAGAATATGAGATAAAAGAGGTGAAAAGACTATTATCAAAAGGTAGATATTAAAATTCTGATTAAGTGGTAATATGATAGTTTTTGAACTGGTCTGACCAAAGAAAACATTGTTCTCTACAAATAAAATGCATTAAAACTTGTTTTTTTAAACACAAAGCAAACATATAAATATATTTAATAAAATATTAGTCTATCACAATATATTATAATAGTCTGGAACAAAAATAAAAAATATTCATAAAACAGGATTACTGGTAGCCCTTAGTATTTCATTAAAATGACTGGTTGTCCAAACAAATACACCTTTAAGAAGCATTGGAAAGTTCTCATTTTTCATCACATACAGGATTACCTTCATTAGACTTCATAAGGCAATCCCAGCTTGTACAATACTAAATAGCATACATTTTTATAAAGCATTTTTTCTGAAAGAACAACCATTTTCCAGTCAGAACATGTGAGATTGATTCCAATGACACATACACAAAGCCATCCTGAATTGTAATCTGTGTTAAGAAAGAGCAAACTCAGCCTCTGATTTCTGAAATCTTTGGCAGCACTTTTGTGCTTTTTATTTCATTTTTAAAAATGAAAATACTCATTCTCTTTATCTCTCTGACATAAAAAATAATCTGTGTATAGTAATGGCAAAACTGAAAGCTGTCATCTACTGATAAGCTGACACAGAGGGGCCAGCATGTAAATAGAGGTGATCTGTGTTTTTCTAGCATCTTCTCTGGACTAACTGGAAGTCACAATGATTTTAATATAGTAATTCCTATACTTATCTGGGGTAGGAATATAAGTTCTAATGACAAAAGATGACCAAGAAGGACACAGCCACACAATGAGTTGTTATGCCAGAACAAATCTGGTGACTTATTCAGGAGGAAAAGTACAAAGGAGAGGAAATTATCTGAGCATGGTGCCCACACAACTCCATGTTTTCTGCATAGTAGCTTAAATATTTATGTACATATATATGGCATGAAAAACTCCAGTCTCAAGCTTTTATCATGTATGGGAACTTTTATGTCTATTGCTCTCATAGGTCTTAAAAATAGAGTTCATGATGGACACCTCTAGAAACTTCACTGATTGTTTAAAATATTATTGTGCTGGGCAATGCTGACAATAAGATAATAAATAAGATAAGCATGACTTTGAAATGCCCATAATAAACATTATAAGCAATAGTATAAATAAATTTTATTTGTTTTTTGTACAATTCTTGTGGCTTTGTTAGTAATTACTGCTGCGTAATATACTCCCTCTAGCCTCAGAGAGGCTTACCAGCTGCTTTTCTTTTTCTTCCCCTGGACAAGCCATTTAGAGCAAGAAAGTGCTCAGATGTTTAGATGGCTGAAACTTGTTCCAGTTTTTGGTGGCATTTGGGAAATGATATTGCTTATGATTATGTTAGATGTTAAGAAGTTATTTTCATAGCACTCACTCTGAAAATGGCTGTATCATTAGTGAGTCCATCAGCAAGGATGCATTTCACTCTGATGTTTGTAAAACATCTTATAGAAGATACAGAGATGCAACTGTCCAGCCTCCAGATGTTTAAATACCTCACATCCAAAAACTGTATGAAATACACTGGGATCACCCTGACAGTGGGGTGTGTGCAAGGTTTTTCTGCTGTGCATGTTTGTTTCCTTCCCTCTTATAATCAGGGCAATAATTTGTTCCTCTGTGAGGCAAGCTGCACTCAGATTTCAGCATGAATTTGAATAAAACCTCTGAGTGTCTCTTCCACTCTGCAAGACAAAACTGTTAACTTAAGGACACATCCACAAGTCATAGGATTTGCAACAGGTTCTTAGTAGAGTAGAGAGACCAAGAACTAAATATGAAAAAAACCCCAACAACAACAAAACAAAACAAAACAAAACAACAACAACAACAACAAAAAACAACAAATACAAAACCCAACCAACCGACAAAAAAAAAAAAAACAAAAAAACAAAACAAAACAAAACAAAACCAAAAACTCTGAAGTGACTAACTGCAATTCAAGAACCATAATCCAACCCTCTAACCAGAAAAGAAGAAAAAGAAAATTTTCATTGCTTTTTGGCAGTAACATTAAGGAGAAGGATCAGTCCTTTCATATTCAGCTCAGTGGACATAAACACCCCAACCTCTGCTCAGATTGGTGGTCAGATGCATAAATGGCAGGAGGTGGACAGGGTTGCAGCATGCCTGTCTCACAAGCTGCATCTCCTACTGCTTGGCATTAGGATGCCTCCTCTCAATGTGCTGCCTGAGTTGTACTCCCCCTTAAGTTGCCATTCTCCGTCCTATGCCCAGTAATAGAAACCTGGATGAAGACTGTGAATTATCTCCCATAGGTAGATATCTATGTCAATGTTTATATTTACAAAATAAGGCTGTAGCTTTAGAGATCATTGTATTTTGGGGCTTCAATACCCAGGCACCTTGGAGGATTCCCCTCAGGTGGGATGGAAGTAATTAGCTATTTTTGTGCCTGGGTATCAGTAAGTCAACATCTATGATAGTTTCACTAAGGGAAGAAAGACAAACAAAAACTGATCTGGCTGAATACCAAAGCCTGCAGGGAGAGAAAATCTGGGAAAATGCTCCCAATAATTGCTTGCAGCTACTGTGAGAAAGCTGTAATCACCTGAAGTGTTCAATTGCAATATCTCACTTGCTTGAATATTAACTGGGCACTGTTCTGGGAGATCCTGACAGATCTCCTCTTTGCAAGAAGAGGCTCCCTGTGTCTTTCATCTCATTATCTCAAAGCACTTTACAGATGCAAAATGATTTGCAAAGCAATTCTCATTATCTACATTGCCCAAATTAAGGGCAAAGCAGAGAGAGACCTCCCAAGTACTCCTGGGTCACTTGAAATGAGCCAAAAAATGTCCTGCACATAAGCAGTAAACACTCTTAAAAGCAGAAATTTCTTTGAAGCTTAAGGGCATGCCCTTCTCTGCATATCTTGTAAGCAGCATCTGTCTGTGCTGTCCCAAACATGCAGGCAATAATTGCTTTTCTTTTGCCTGGACATGCTGTACCCAGCTGGTGGCCAGCTGCACCTGGGCCCCAGGAGTTTCCCTCTGGGCACAGCAGGACTCACTTCTTCCCCTTCCCTCCTGGCCAGATTGCAGATGGATGAAGCTTGGTGCCTTCTGGTCAGTCAGAGCTGCCTCCTGGGCATCCTGCACAATACCTGTGTCATCAGGAGTATTTTCTGTGGCCATGGACACAGAAATACACACAGCCAGGCCCTTTGCTGGGCAGGAGCAGTAGGTGTAGAGGGCATCCCAGAAAACAGTTTGTGATTTCTGTCAAAATAATGCTAATAACAGTAAGTAGGAAATCCTATGAATCTGTGCAGGCCAGATCAGATAGTTTCTGTTTGGTATCAGGAGGTGGTGGTTGTTTTTTGATCCTAGAAAGAAAGGCAAAAGTGCTACCAGATGTTATTAATATCGCACATATTAATGTCTTATCTTATGCTTCCTCTAATGCTGGGAGCCCCCAATGATACAATGTAAGACAGACCTCTGGCCATGCCATGTAGTGAGATCCACCAGCAGTCATCTTCAGAATTTTCATAGGATTTTCTTAGAAGCAAAGCAACTCTATCTGTCATATTTACTGGGGGAAAAACAAAGAGAATGTTTATAGGAAAACATGCTGCTTCACTTTAAAATAAAGTCAAGAACATTCTTTTGGCATCATGGCTGGTGACAAACAGGGCCTGCCTATGGGCTCTGGTTTGACAGGTTGGCTGCATTTATTGTATGGTAAGGCAGGAGGCACAGTCCTCAAAGCCAAGTCATGTGCAGCACAGCAGGGCTCAGCACAGGCCTGCACTGCTCAGCTCAACTGCTCATGGATCGTGTTCTCCTCCCAGGGCAATAGCCTGCTGTGTAGGACCCCCAGGGCTGTTGTTCAGGTGCTTGTTGTTGCCTGTGGTGTAAAGGGGGCAGCAGGCTGTGTACATCTGATGAAGTCATAATTTTGCCCATTGGCCTTTTCATGGCGTGTTTTTTCAAGCCCTGCAGGTTGACCGGCTCTCTTAGCATGCCGAAACTCAGCTCAAGACACGAAGGACATCCTATTTCAACAGCACATCCTGCATCAGTCTCCGAAATCCTGCCAAGCCTTATCAGTGAAGTGAGCCAAGAATCTCCAGAAGCATCAGCAGCCATGATAAGCCCAAAGTTCTGCTCATTTGGCTTCACAGAAGTTAGTGCACTGAAGGGTGTTGAGGCAAATGCTTTCACTTGGTTGGTGCTCACACCTAGCATAGTAAGTATGCTTCAGTGGGGATTGTTACCTGTTTAATGTGGGATATACCAAGATGTGTTAGGTTGTGAATATTCTTTAAAAATGCATGTCTTACCCATATCTATCTGTTGACCCATTAAACTTTATATCAGTTTCCTTAGAACACTGATACCTCAGGATGATTGCTGCTTAGATGGTTGTTTCTACATGTAGAAAATGCATTCCAACACAAGCTAGAAACCTTCAGGAAAGGGATATTTTCATTAAATGGCAACTGAGATGTGAGTCCTGCCTATTGTGCCTCACTTGAGTAGTTCTAGATTTTTAAATTTCTTGTACAGCAAAACTAAAAGTAAAATCCAATATACTGTTTGATAGACAGATTTAAATATTTGAAATCACACAGATTGAATTTGTTGCCATTCACAACCTGACTGTTGTAATTCATAGAGAAATTCAATCAGGTGTTTTCCCTAAAGCTTATTAACTGATCTGAGTTAATGAATAGGCCTTTGAAGCTCAGATCTAGTGTTTTTCTAGGTCAGGGTCTGAGTGCAGTTAAAATAAATAGTCCATGATTTTGTCTTAGCTGAAAGGATACCTGAAGGGGTACCTGAAAGGGTCAAATAGTCATGTTTTCACCAAGTCAGTCTAATAGACCAGTCTTGTCCTCAAGGTGACACCTTTCAAATTAATTTCTGTGAGATTATTAACATTTTGAAAAATAATGAAGTTAAGGTTGTTTTATAAAGTTTATGCCAGGGGAAAAAAAAAAAAAAAACAACTGACTATTTTAGGGAAACAGTTTTTGAGAGATTTTCAGATAGGTCTTCTAACAGCCCATGGAATATTTAGCCATTTTGAAATACGAGAGAAGAAAAAAAATGTGCGATGCTTAGATACCATCAGCCTAATATTTCCTCAAAATTTAAAGATAACTTTATGCAGAAAGGTCAAACCCTGCAAGAATTTTTCAAAAGCCATTTCTTTCCTGAAATAATTAAATGTAAGTTGTAAAACAGTTCACTGGGGCAAGCTATGAATCCAGATGGCAGGAAACAACAGTTGGGGAAGGGCTGGTAATAATTTGTGTTTAATTTGTTAAAGGTTTTGCAAATCTACCAAGTGTTTGGATGGAGGTGTTACCCATATAGGCCTCACATACAAAATGAGCATTACACCACCTCAGATAATGCCTGCTTGAAGGAAGAGATTCCATATTAAAAGGTATATTTAAATCCCATCTATGGCTGGTCTTTATACAGTTAAGCAAAGGTAACATTTGGTTCCTGAGGAGAGCAGATGGAGAGATGCTCTGGTAAAGCTGCTGAAGAAGAAAGAATGGTTCAGTCAGTGAGACCTGCAAAAGCCCCATCTCCTGAACCAAATTTCTTTCCATGAGGATTGCTTTAGTAGCAGTTCTTGCTCATACAATTCTGTAAGAGCAATAAACAAAATGTAAATGTTATGTAAATAGAATTGTCAGAGCAAACTCCTGGTAGTGGGAACAGCACTGTTAACATTTAGTTCCAGTGCTGCAATGAAAGATGAAAACCCCTGATACTTTGTGGTGCTTGTTACTGAGATATAATTCACCTAATCCTGTTAAGTTGAAGAAAAAAGACCAAACAAATGAGATAGGAATGACCTGACATATTGCGATTAAGGTTTTTCTTTAGGATTTGTGAACTTCTGAAAGATGTCATCAGAAACTACTTTGGTATGAATATAGGCAAACATCAAAGTGACTGCATTATTATTTATTTCCAGTTATTGTTAAAACCTTCAAGCTTCAGTGAAAGACTATGGCAAAACTGATGATTTCTGCTTCTAAAGTACATGGTAGTTTTCTGGGGTAATAAAAGATTTCTGGTCTATGAGGATCATGAAGAGCAAGCAGAACAGGTAGGCTTGGAAGCAGACAATTTATTTCAAGGGAAAAACAGATTTTATCAAGAGAGAGCAGCTGGATGAATGGCCCATTAATAAAACCTGTAATATGATAATTTTGTCCTATAGGGCTAATAATCACATTGTAGATAATTTTTAATTATACAAAGCATGCATTTATGAAAAGGTCGCAAAAAAAATTTAGCTACTTTTATAAAGATCATGGATTCTAATTGTTTATGGGTTTAATAAGTTATTCTCTCCCAAGGTTAAAGAAATGGCATTAAAGGAACAAATATTATCCTGGTCTGGTTTTGAGGGCAGTATTTAACATTGCTTATACTGACTGATCTCATTGGCACATAGTCTGATACAAGAAAGATTATGTGCTTTTCAGAGTAATTTACTTTAGAGAGGTGTCATAGTCTGGTCCTTAGACTGAATGAATGGGCATTAGCTGTGCTTCTGCATATTGTCTTCTAGCTTTGTTTCAGCTACGAGGAAACCAGAGGATGTGTTTCGAGACCATTCCACATGATGAACCAAAGCACAGCTGGTCAGAGGAGGAGGAGGAGGGATGCTTTCAATTTTAGTTGCTCTACATCTAAAGAAATATGCTGTTGCAGATATAACCTGTGACAAGAAATGGGCATATTAAGGGCTTTTTGCCCTAAAGATGTTCAGCTGCACATAGCATGTCTAATCTGAGGAATGATGTCTATCTGCTGGATATAAATTGCTGAAGGAGAAAAGTAATTAAGGTATTGTCTCCAGTGGAATATTTTAAGCTTTACCTTATTCCTTTTTTTTCAAGGACATGGTATTTTATTTAGCTGAACTGGAGATCAGTCACTAATAGCTTGTGAGGACTTGCTCCAAATGTTTAAGAAAGTGCAAAACCTTCTGTAGCTACCAAGGGACTTCCACATCATGTTCCCTGCTTTGATGGAAACAGAGTGAAATTATTCTGTGATAGTGGTTCACACCTTGATTAGAAACACCTGAAATACTGGCATGCATTCTGAGTCCTTGGGTTTGTCCAGATTGAAATCAGAAGTTTAAAAATCTGAGTGATTAATCAGATCATACTCCGTATTCAGCATAATAAACATAAAAAACTCAAATATTTTAATTTTGTTAAAGAGATAGAGAATGCAACTTTGTTTGGAAAGTTTTGTAACATAAATTGCAGCTCTTTCTATTACCAGATAGAACTGAGTAATATTTTCAAACAATATTAATGTTTCTAATCTTTGTATAGATCAGAGGAACCTGAGACAATTTAAAGGAGCACTCTTTGGACTCGAATACTTGCAAGTTTTTTCAAGGTATGTAAATTTACTTTTCAGAGGGAGCAGCATAACGAGTGGGCAGATGTAATGTTTACATTTACATTACATCTGCATTTAAACTGCAGATGCAATGTTAGCACCAAATTCAGCAAAGACACCCAAATAAATCTCTCCACACTCTCAAATGCACCTCTGGCGTCTCAGATTTTGAAGGAAAGAAATCTTGTGCAGGATGCACATTTCCTCAGCTGTCAGACCATCTCTGTGATTATTTCCTCAGCTGTCAGACCATCTCTGTGATGATCTCCTCTCCAAGGCTATCAGGGAGCCAGAATCTCTGCAGTGTCACATTTTTGTCTCTTTGCTTCTATGCACTTGCTGCACTTTGACTGCATTTTAGGAAAGGAGTGTGGTGGTAGAATTTTCTTTTCTTTTTTTTTTATTATTTTTTTTTCTGGCTACAGCATCCTTCCTATCTGACAGTCACAGAGCTGTCTTAAGGAGGAAGAGTTGTTCTGTGTAAATCCCTCCTGGGGTGGTTTGTCACACTGGGCAACTCAAGCTCCGTGTGGATGGCAAAGAGTGAGTTCTGCTGTTCTTTGTGGGATGGTACACTTTTATTTTTCCCAAAATAAGAATTATAGCTGCCTAAAAGAAATCATTAACATACAAGAAGTTATTCAAATTTTCATGTAGAAGGGCAGACTTTACTCTTCAAGCAGTTGATTTTTTTTCACCAAAAAGGTATTCTGGCTGATTCAAACTTGCTACTTAACAGAGGTAGGAAAAGATGCACTTCCCTTTATTTCAGTCCAGGCTCAGCATCTGAAGTCAGTAACAGAGCCTATGAGATAGTTGAGTTGTGGGCATAGGAATGTAATTCCTGCCTCTGCACATGGATATGACAACACTCAGGTTTCAGAAGCAAGAGTACAGAATATTCTGAATTTTTCCTGAGCAGCTACTTCTTCTCCCATTTGTACTAAGTAATCTAATATGACATATTTACTGGATTGGTAACAGCGGTGGGAGTTGTTTACTTTCCATTCTGTACAAACATTTTCAAGATGAAAAATTAAAATGCTTAATTTCAAAATTGCCACAACAAAATGTTTTCACTCATTCAAATTTTTATCTTCAGCATCTTCTTGCTTACTGAACAAGGTTCATTAACCTGATGTGCAGTTAGAAATTCTGCATACTTAACCTAATACTCAGCTGCTATAGTAACCAGGCTCATTCCCATACATTTTCAGTTCAGAAAAAATTAGGGAAGTCACACTGAAACAAAATCTCCAAGCAGTTCCACTGTATTTGCACTCTGAGGGAGGAGTCAGCACTTATCTGCTTTCTATGGGCACAGGACAGCATTTTCATACTATTAAAAAATATTGTGTATTGCTGATGTAATCAGACAGGTTTGAATATGAGCTACAGTCAGATGAAAATGGATTTAAGGATTGCTTTATGTGAGGGGCATGTTTATGGCAACAGGAGTGTCACAACAGCAGTGCTTTAAGCAGAAAATAAAAAGGAATGTAGGAGATTTTTATCTTGAGCTGACTTCTGCATTTTTTTCTGGGTTTGAGGTTAGTATTACAAATTCTGCTACAAAATAAGATGTAATTAAATAATATTTCTGAGCTTGTCTTCTCTTCCCTATTTTGATAAGTACTCATCATTTGTATTGGGAAAAGTATATGCCAGGCTAAAGCAGGAAATGCCTTATGTGACCCATTCATCTGCAATTTACAGGTGATCCTGGGTTTTATGGACATGATCTATGAGATGAAACTAGAAATGATAGCCCAAACAGTGCAGACATTGCATGCCCTTAAATATGGTAGGTTTTAAATAAAGAAAAAAAAACTGACAGCAGATTTAAAATCCAGAAATTGTAGAGCTTAGTTCAATTACAGGCAGATATCAAACAATATTTAGAGCCTTAAATTTATCTGGGCTTATGGAAGCATTTGACAGATGCCAGTGCAATTTGCTTTGGAACATCTTGAAGGTCTATTGCATGCCAACAAAAATCATGAACCGCATCAAAGTTTTATGCCAAGGTTCTGCTTGAACAGTTAAAGTAAATGGGAGCTTGCATAAATGGGCTAATGAAACTCTCCTGTCAACCATACACTCATGCAAAATCCCACTGTCAGACATTGACTTTATTACAATAACAAAAACAATTAAAATTATATGAAACAAGTATGGATTACCAGAAAACATTGTACCAGAATACTAAAAGGATACTGTCAGCTCTAGCCTTCCAAATTACTAGACAAAAGCTTTGAGAACCGTCCCTCCATACAAAATAAAAGATGAAGATACCACCAAAAATGGACCTACTGAGCAACTGCTCCCACTGTATCACAGCAGAAGACAATGACATCCAGACAATGGCATCTCACTAACTCACAGGAGGATGCCAAGCAAGGGCAGACACCTGAAGCAAAGAATGTCATCAAGTACCAAAGCAGTACCTGGCCTTCAGCATCTTAAATGAATTTTCATCACCAACAGTCTAGACCATATGTGTCCCAGGTTGTCCCTGCAGCCAGGAAGAGATGTGCTTCATAATGTATTGTGTACTTTTCTCTCCCAGCTCTGGGGACCTGCTGGAGGGCACCAGTCATCCCTGCCTGCAGTTCCAGAGTTCCTCACAGTGGGAACTCAGTGATGTGCAGAGGTAGTGTGTACCCAAATCTTTACTCCTCCTAACGCATTCAGGATATGGCCATGGAGTTGCCATGAAGAGAAGACCATACCACAGACCAAAGTGTGGCTCTCAGAACATGCCTCCATGTCCTCTGTTCAAATGCAGATGTTGGGAGCACACTGAAGGCAGAAGTGTCTAACTGACCTTGAAAGCAAATGCTCCAGTAAACATCTGGGAATTGGACAGATTAACTGTACAAAGAACACCAAGACTAAAAGGAAATAGCAATAGCTGATCTTCCAAGTGACTCAGAAAAAAAAAAGTAAAGAAGTGTACTGTAACTGTATCACAGATAAAGACACAGCAGCTGCTAGAAAAGGAATAGATGGGAGAAATAAACACTGCATTGGCACAAGGCATGCAGTTCTTAATCCAAACAGCCAGCCAGAGAGTAAAGTTTTGTAGATTACTCCAGATAACTGGAGAACCTGAGGTTTGAGTCCAGCATTTTTCTTACTCTGATTGCTCTGCAAGCTTTTGTTCATAAGAATGGACAAGTTATTGTTTTCTTGTCCACAACAAAGATTGTCTCAGCCACAGTAAATAACTTTCTTTTCTCAGTACAAGGAGAAAAGGAGTTCCAGGCCAAGGAGTACTCTTGGCCAGGAACTGCAAAGACTCTTGCTGACTCTTTTCCCATCCCACAATGCTGCCCTTGCTGCTTTTGTAGGCTTCTCCTACAAGCTTTCTCACACTACCCAGCTCTCCCCCCCACCACCATCTCCCACTCACACATGCAGAGACACCTGCCTGTGAGGACCATGCTCAGCAAAATTTCTATTTCCAAGTGATTTGAAATTCCTGACTTGCCTTTGCCTTTCTTGTAAAAATAGTGATGGGTGGTTAAAGAGTACTATTTGCCTTCTGACCTTCAGGGAAGAATTTAATGACTTCTCATAATCACTTTATATAAAGTGGTGGGGCCCAACAGCTTCAGAAAGTTGTAACACAGACTGCAATAGCAGATACATCTGACCTTGTCTGAGATATAAGGATATCTGATGTGCAGAATTTCACTACAATTCATCGGTCTAAACACGCAGATAGGTATCAGGTGGGATCTACAAAAATGCTGGCACCTACATTACTTTACAAAGCTACCCCTGGGGACCTGATTCAAAGCCATTGTAGTCACAGAGAAATTACTATTGACTTTATTAGGATTCAGTTGAGATTAATGTTGCACACTTCTTTGCTGCCCTTTGCTGTCTCTGTTCCTGTTATTTGAATTGCTCCCTCAAGGCATTGCAAAAAAAGATGGAAATGTTAGCAGCATGGGAAGTTGAACACTTGTTCTTCTCATTTTGACAGTATCTGTTTAATACAAAAAGAAAAATACTGTATTAAAGCTTAGAATTGTTATTTTCATATATTTTAAATGCTGTTACATATTTTAAAAAATATCTACACCAATAGTGAAATATTTTAGCTTGTTGGAAAAGAAATAAACATGTATACCACTTACTTGCAGCCTCAATAACTGGAGTAGGGTGACTGAAAATATATCTCATGCTCCTGCAGCAAACATCATGTCCATAGAAATCATGTGCAAGTATTTGATTTCCTCAGCACTGTAGAATATATAAAACCTGCCTTCAGTAAATACTTCCCAATATATCAAAATGCCTGATGACAAGGAGTTTATGGCAAAATCTCATTTTCCAGCTGTCTTAGGCACCAAACCAAATACAGTCATTAAAACCTAACAGTATCAAGCCACCTGAATAAATAAGGGGATAAGTTTTTTGTTGGGTTGGCTTTCGGTTTTGTTTTGTAAGGTTTATTTTTTTGATTGGTTTTGTGGTTGGGTTTTTTTAAGGGTATGTGACTGGAAAATGTCTGAATTGGGCAGAAAAAAAAAATAAAAGGAAGATAGTATGAAAAACTAAGAAACAGGAGCCAGTTACTTTACAATTTTGTAGTGCTGGAGAGAGGAGAAGGTTGATAAATTGAAAGCAAGTGTAGGGGTGCATGATTAGTCTGCAAAGGAGAAGACATAATGCTGGATTTAAAAAGCTCAAACCTGTGATGGTTAAAGAGGAATACTGTGTACAGAACTGCTCTGTATCAGACCTGTATCAGTCTGCCCCAAGCTCATTGCTGTGAACTCTTACCCACAGTGTCACTAATGTGATCAAAGACCTATTTCCAGCATCATCTCTGCTAGCAGAGGAGAACTGACTGCAGAAACTCTGATCAGAACTTGCTAATGATGTTGTGATACTTGGTTTTCTATTTTCAGCTGGAAAGTTAATCTGTTTTAAGGAAAAATACAGTTTCCTTTGTGCAAACATCTAATTTTCTTTCAGTGATAGATCTACGAGGTTATTAAATTACTTGAAAGCAGACGTGTCAGCTTTTCTAAAGCTTGCACCTTTATCAAGAACATTTAGCATTCACTCCTAAGAGTGAATAGAAGTTTGTACATTCTTTGGTTTGCTCTTTGACATATGTTACAACAAAATGACAACCTCCTTTGTATACAATGATTTTAGGGATTGTAAGTGTTGAGAATGGTTTCAATACCATGACTGGATTTGTCTCTGGTAATTGAAAAATAAATCCTGCTCTTTCAGAGCAGATGAACTCTGTACAACCTCTCCAGAGGCTATGACCTGCCTGAGGAAATCAGATGCAGAAGGGATTCACTCACAGCTCTGGCAGTTTTTGAAAGCATACAGCAGGTATTTTGTGGAGTCAGAATTAAAGTCTTCTTTTTAAAGGATGTATTTGAACACAAGATTTTCCAGAGCAAAGTTCAAGTGGAGAAGAGCAGTTGAGGCACTTAGACTCAGATCAAGGTGCTGTAGAGATATGGGTAGGGAGGCTCACACCCAGGTCAGGTTACTGTGAGACAGTAACAGGGACAGGCTGGTGAGAGCAGGACAACCCTAAGATCTGAGGGAAGATATTTTCCATGGGGTTCACTAAAGTCCCATTTCTAACCCCCACCAATTTCCTTCAAGACTGAGACGGTGTTGTAATGGAAAAGATGCTGATGAGCATGAGACCTACTCAGGTAAAGCAGGTAGAAGGCCTCTAGGTACTGTCTCCATTAATCATTGCCATTAAGATGTAATTCCTTCAACTTTTTTAAACTTGAGAAAATTATGTTTAACCTATACATAGGCTGAAGACCTCTCCTGGTGACATTCTTTGCGCTTAATGTGACAATTTCAGTCCAGTATCAAAAACCTAAAGTTTCTCAAAACTGCTAAAATCCTCTAAAAAAGTCATGCTTTTAGGATCACTCTTTCTTTCGTCCTCCCAAAGTTTGCTATTTCTACTTTTTACATACTAAAATAAGGTATTAATCCTGCAGTACTGATCAAGCAGTGTGCTCATAGTATGTATTAAAGTGACCAAGGTGAAATTAGATTGCAATCTGGTCATTTACTTCATGGCAAACACCTTCACATGAAGAGAACATGTAGAAAGTGTTGGCATTAGCTGTTACAAACCTTCAAATCCTCTCCAGTAGGTAAAAAATTGGCTTGAAGGAAAAGCTTAAGAGATGCAAATGTTATGAATTCCTCTACACTGATAATTCAAAATTTTTTACACCTAACAGCTGGATCACACGCAGCGAGAAATCTGAAACATAATGCAGTTCTCTAGCATAGGTATTCCTACACAACACTGTGACACATAACCATGCAAATGCAAAATTACTCAAATCACTTACATAATTAAGAAAAAAAAAGAATTTGTGCTGAAGGCAATAACTGTTTACTTGTAGAAATGAGAAAGAAATGCTGGCAGCTAATGCAGTGGTTTTACTGGAGTTAGATGAAGGAACGTGTCTGAATATGCAATACAGGTGTGTGTCTTCAGCATCATTGTAGACTGACATGAAGTGTTTCCTGGATGTGCTTTTATTTAATGCATATGCACACAAAATGTCTCATACTGGATAGCTAGCATGAGCTATTTTGTCATCTAAAAGGAGAACAAAACATAATGACTAAAGAGAATATTGACATTTGAGATCAATATTGAGTCAGCTTGTTTGCTCTGCAGAAAAAGTTACCTCATAAAATACAAAGGGAAAGTGAAATAAAGGAGGAGAACAATAAAATGTGTTACAAAAAAGAAGAAGGAAAGTCGTTATGACCAAGTGATGGGTGGGCAGGTATGTGGTGTTGAGCAGACAGGAATGTGAGGATTCAGGAAGAACTAACTGTCTCAAAAATACACTTCCTCAAGAACTTAATACATCAAACTCAGATTCCAATCTTCCAATCATAGAATAGAATGGCTTGAGTTGGAAGGGGCCTTATAGATCAAATAGTTCCAACCCCCTGACATGGACTGGGACACCTTCCACCAGACCAAGTTCCTCAGGACCTCATCCAGTCTGGCCTTGAACACTTTCAGGGATGGGGCAGCCACAACTTCTTTGGGCAACCTGTTTCAGTGTCTCACCACCCTCACAGAAAGGATTTCTTCCTACTATCTAATCTAGACCTATTCTCTTTCAGTTTGAAGACATTCTTCCTTGTCCTGTCACTACACACCCTTGAAAAAGTTCCTCTTCATCTTTCTTGTAGACTCCCTTCAGGTCCTCAAAGGTCACAATTAGGTCATCCCAAAACCTTCTCTTCTCCAGGCTAAAAAAATCCCAGTTCTTTCAGTGTTTCCTCAGAGGAGAGGTATTCCCTCTGATCATCTTGGTGGCCTCCTCTGGGCTTTCTCTAACAGGTCCATGTCCTTCCTGTGCTGGGGATCCTTGAGCTCTGGGTGGGGTCTCACCAGAGTGGAGCAGAGGGCAGAATCCCCTCCCTCATTCTGCTGGCCACGCTGCTTTGGATACAGCGCAGGACGTGTTTGGTTTTCTGGGCTGAAAGTCTGTAACGTCAACCTGGGGAGCAGTGGGTTGGAGACAAAGAGACCACTCACCCCAGTGTTCATGTGACAACAGAGACAGGTTATTCTCAAGCCCTTCCTTATAAAGGGCATTTGAAAAGCCCAGTCTGGATATTTTCAGTGGTCTGATCTCTACACCCCTTCAGGTTCTGGCCAGTGAAATGCCTGCAGCCTGGGGAGAGATGTGACTGGGCAAAGCCCCTGTCAGCCAACCCAGGGGCTGGTTAGTTTGCCAAGCACAAACCAACTTGTTCTATGATATGTGGCAACACAAGTCCATGTGGCCAGGTCATGTCCAGGCTCTCATCCACCAGCACCCCCAAGTCCTTCTTGGCAGGGCTGCTCCTCATCTGTTCATCACCCAACCTGTGTTGGTACTGAGAGCTGCCCTGACCCAGATGCAGCACCTTGCACTTGGTCTTACTAAACATCAAGATATTCCCATGGGCCCATTTCTTGAGCCTGCTCAGGTCCTTCTGGATGAATCCTGTTCTTCAGGAGCACCAGCTGCACCACTCAGGCTGTTGACATCCGAAATTTTGCCAAGGGTGCACCCAGTCCCTTCATCTCATGCTCCAATTTGTAATGTTTCATTTGGCCATTTTTACACTGTAAGAAATTTTCTTATTCATTCATTTACACTATAAGAAATTTTCATATTCTGTCTTTGAAAAACAGTTACATTGTATAACTACAGTGCAACAGCCACTGTGCTCTCCTGTAGGCATGACAACATATTGCCATGAAGAGACAAGACACAGAGGGACAGGGAGAGAAGGAGACAGAAGTTATAAATTATTTTAGCTATCAGAAATTTATGATCAGGAGTAAATACAATTTCAGACTTTTTTTCCTCTGCACAATATTCAGTATATAACAAATCACAAAAAATCAGAGTTAAGGATACTTAGAGGAAGACTTAAAAATTAGAGGGAAAAAACCTAAAAAATTCACAAGGCAATGAGATATTAAGTGCTCTTTGCATGCTATCTTGATTAGTTTATCTTTCACTTAAGTGGTCTTTGGGTCTGGAGAATTTCCCTTGTCCTTCAATCACTGTCTTTGGTCATCCTTCTCAAGCTTACACTCAGTGGAATGTCAACCCTACTCCAGACAAAGAGGACTAGTTAGGAGGATTACCATTGAGGCTTAGGCTCTGTCATACCAAGTTTGCCTTTAACGTCCTGTCTGAGCCCTCTTCCCTGTAGCAGAATCAGAAAAAACTGTGTAGGTAGGTATGAGAACATGATTGAGCCTGGAGGCCAAAGTTGTGAGCTTTATTTTTCCCAAGGAAACAAAATTAGAGAGCATTTGTGAGTCTGCATCAAGTTGTCTCATGAAAGGACAGTCAAACTGGAGAGTTGGACAAGGTGGAGGCATTGACACTATCCTTTTCTAGCACCCAGCCCTCAGTTCAGGATCATACTGAAGGAAGGGCATCTCTCCTGGAACTCCCTGGGCCTGGCTCCTCCCGGTTAAGAAGAAGCTGCTTGTGGCAGGATTTGGGTTGTGACACTCTGTGCTTTTCTTTCTCAATTTTGGCTTGCAGGCCAGCTGCCCACAGAGTGGGCAATTGGAGCATCTGCTCTTCTCCCTTGCTGCTCCTCCAGTCCTGTTACCACCCACACAAGTTTGAAGTGCCTTTCCATGAGACACTAGAAAAGAAGAGCATTTCTTTTTCTTTTTGAAAAGAAGAACTGTCAAGAACCAAGAGAATGAAATATTTTTTCGTTATACATTAGTAATCACTCATTGTGTGTAAAATTACCAATACAAGAAAATCTTTAAGAACAGTGCCAGACTGGAATTGTCAATTAATTTTTTTGTTCCTAACAATAGAATACATCTTTGAGAAATTATGTTTCTTTTGTGCTCTTAGGTTCCTCTTTCTTTGGAGCTAGTTGTATATTTAACTTGCTTTAGAAGTCCCATTTCTTGAGGGTTTTTTTTCCTTTCAATATGTAAAGCACAGTCTTTCTGTGAGATTTATTAGTTAGTTTTGTATCCTGTCTACAAAAATTTGAAACCGGGGTTGTTTGTAGAAACCTGCTGTGGTCCATGACATTAAAATTATTCTTGTTTGGTTTGGTTTGGTTTGGTTTGGTTTGGTTTGGTTTGGTTTGGTTTGGTTTGGTTTGGTTTGGTTTTTTTAAGGGGAAGATTTATTGGATGCATCTATATGTATGTATGCATATAGACACAGACACGTACACAAGACATATATATGTAACAACTCTGGGATTAGAGTCTCTGTTCAAAGAGGAGAGCATCAGAAGGTCTTAGCTGCTGCAAAGCTGGGCTCCACCACAGCTCCTCTTTGCAGAAATGGTCACTCCTTTTTCCCTGTCACCTGCAGAGCTGCCCCCTGGATGGCAGGATATCTGGGACCAGGGATAGAGCCAGAGAGGGTGCACATCACACCTCAGAGCCCACTCATATGCACACATACAGCCACATCAGTCTCCAGAAAATTGAGACCCAAATACATTTGTAATCCATCAAATTAACATTTCTGCCAGGCAGTTTCTGGGACAGGATCTCACATGAAAGCAGGGTTTCATTCACAGTCATCCATTGGAAGCCAAAGAGCATCTGAGAGGAAGCAGTACAAAGAGGGAATCTCTTGTCTTTGATTTGCTCTTTAAATGCATGAGGCAGCTGTGTCTGAGGAGTATCTTACATACATTGATCCCGGTCCTTAGAAATGTGCTTAGGAAATGTGTTTGCCCATGCTTGTAACATGATTCCTTTTCTTACTTGAAACAAGTGAGAAAATAGGATATGTAGGGTAGAAGATAAAGATTACACAACTAAAGTAATCTCATAACTCATTTTTATGTGAATCACTTGTTTTAGGACATGCTTGTCCAACCTTTACAAAACTTTGAGTTATCCTTCAAATTTCAGTGTGTCCCTCTCCCTGAGATCGCTGGGCTGAGTCAACATGCCAACCTACAATCCATGCCAGCATCTTCATTCTTTCCTCTCTCTTTTCAGATCCAGCTGAGGTGCACATTGAATCCAAAACCCAAGATGATCACCCACACAAGGGGCTTCTTCTTTTCTCATGCCAGATGCTAGAATGGGTCTTGTGTGAAATTGCAAAAGATATCCAGGGTAAAACAACAGAAAAAGTGGTTTCTTGATATTACGGGATGGAAGTTAAAGCCACTAGCTTCTGCTCACTTTTTCATCACCTCTTTGACACACTGGTGTATAGGTTTTCTGGCATTAGGTGCAAGCTATACATTACTTCTCCTTCTGCTTCTTGCAGCAGCCCAAATTTCTGGTTGATTTTCACAGACAAATAGTCAAGCTCTGTGATTTTGATGAGCTGATTCCAGTGCTGCCTGAGGTGGCATTTAGGACACTAAAACACACTCTGTCACAGTGATGCTGTGGAACTTCTGAGAGGAACATGTAAGATGAGAAACTACAGGGAAGTATGGAAGGACTTCAACATTTCTTTTTCCAAAGGAGCAAGGGTTAATAAAATTCTTTCTTTGGAAGTTCTTTCTTTTGCATCATGAGTAGAAATTCAGGATAGACAAGCAAGAACATGGATTAGTGATTGTTTTTCCTAAGTTACTACTAGAACTAAAAGTAAATCTTAAGCCAAGATAATTAGGTTAAGAAATTTTATTAGGAACAGAATGCAGGATTCAGGTGCAATGTTTAGGAGCATAATCTTGTATAAATATAATCCTTCCATAAGGACTTGTGGACCTCAAATATTGTGGGTAAACTATGACAAAGAATCATCTGGAAACCAGACAATAAGAATATAAGTTAAAATTTTTCTTGTTCTATGTTTCAGGAAATTTTCCTGTGTTCTTCTACACTGAAAGCAATTTGTCACTGTAGGAGATAAGTTGGAAATTAGATTTCAATTATTTCTTCAGTTAGCAAAGCAAAACCATAAAAAAATTATTTCAGGAAAAGAAAGCATATTCACAAAGGACTTATTTACAGCTTTGCTCTTTAGTTGAAAACTACTCTGTCTGTTGGGAAATACAAGACTGGGCATGTGTGTTCTTAGGCAACACATACTTTCAGAACTTCTTACTCCTGTGGAATCTTAATAAAATACTGATAAGATATATGATACCAGAGTTGCAAATATTACTATGGGGAGTATGACATAGACAAACCACATAGCTAAGACAGTGTGACTAGAACTTAGCTTGTAAAAGGAAAAAAAATATTCAGAAAAATATTTAGAAACTAAAAGTGGAAATGTTCCATTTTACAGCTTGACAGTTTTTCCAGAATCATGTAAATCTATTTTGTAAATCACTCTTTCAATAGTATCCTTGCTAGAAAAAGACTGAAACTTTATTTCCTCATATGTTTCTGAATTCTCATCTGCAAAGATGGTTTTGATTTTATGGGAGATTCTCTTTAAAAAAAGCTCGAGTTACCTAGAGATTGCTTTTGCTCAAAATGTTGCCCTTAGAAGTATGCAGAAACAATAAAGGAAAGAAAACAAAGACAGATGAGGCCATGGATTTTGATCCGTGGCTATTCTGGTACACTCATTTAGTTCAGGACTGAATACCTTGAGCAAAGATACTGTCCCACCAAAAAAAACCCCACCCTAACCACCTTAGTTTTCAGAATTTAGTAAGGCTTCCTACTGTCATACTTTACACAACCAAATTAAAAATTTCTCACCAGGTACAAATTTGATTCTCCATTTTGGCTATTTATCTAAATAAATAACCCCATGTATAATAACCTTTAAGTGCTCATTAACTAAGGAATGCACACAGGTTGCTTTTAGAAGTTGGAGATCCAGATTACCTTTTTAATTTCAGCAGCAGCATATGGATATAGTAGAAATTATTTGACTTTTCTGTGCTTTATTTTTATCACTTATACTTCTAGAGATAATGATGGATTAATGTGTATGTCTTTTGTATTTGGACACAAAATCTGTCTTCCCAAATTATGAGAATAACTTCCATAGACATTCAGTGAAGTTGAGCTCATCCAGAGGCAACTGAGAGTAATTAAAATGATCTGAATATCTTCTTCATAGTAAACGGAGAAATTTGGCTTGTGGCTGATTTTTTTTCAAATGAACAACCTATCACAGGGTTAATTTCTACAGGCAGATACTTTCAGAACAAGATTGAGGAAATGAAAAGGCAGGGTTAGTAAGAAGACAAAACTTGGGTTCACGGTTCTAGAGGGCCTATTGACCCCCAGTGTGATCTGCTACACTGACTCCTGTCTCCCTGCAGCCTCTCAGGGCCCCCGGCCAGCCCCGGGTCGGCAGACAACGGGGGGGGGCTCCCCCCATGCCTCCGACAGCGGGAGGGGGACACTCTGAGGGCACTCAGAGGGGGGACACTCTCTGTGCCCCAGGGCACTGATGGCAGCCGGGCCAGTGCCTTTGCAGCAGGAGAGACACTGGAGACAGTGGGAGAGGAAAAGGCCGACTCTCAGCAGGGGTAATTAATTCCAAGGTTTATTCGGAGCTCCCAAGGGACTCCTGTAACCTCAGGGGGCCTCCTGCTCAGAGCACAGGGAGCTGTGCCAAGGTTACATTTAAAGGGAGGTGGAAACAAAAAGTAGATAACGTTTGTTGACCAATAAGGATGCTAAAGGGATGGGATCTAAAGGAATGGACATTTTGGGCAACGTATAGGATACTTCTTGGGGGGCTGACTCCTGGCCTGCAGCTAATCCCATGACGGATTTGGCTGAAGGTTCTGGATAGAGAGGATGGGATGCTGAGTGATTGACAGAGGGTCAGGGTGGGGGGTTTGGGGATGATCTCAACCAGGGAGAATGATAACACAGGTATAGGGGCACAGTTTGGGGTAAACTACTTAGGAAAACTAAAGGAATACAAAAACTATTACAAAGTATTACAAAATATAAAAACACACTACAACACTGCACAGTGTATTTTTAAAGATGCTGTTATAAAGTTCCTTTATGGACTATCATGTTGCTACATAGCACCCCAATTTTATTGCAGAACAAGAGACTAAACAAGCTATGTTGAAATCAGACTTGCTTTGATTTCAAAAGTCCCTTCAAATATAAAATTTTCTCACAGGGAAGGCACCTGCAAGTTCCTCATATGTCAGTTCTTAAAAACAGAGAGATCAAAGAGATCAGAGAGGGTTTTACTGTCATATAAACCTGTGCTGTAAGTACAAATGCTTCTTACCAACTTTCAGTGATTACTATTTTTGTGTCACACTAATAACAGTAATGTAAATAGCACATTTTTTCCCTGCCAGTTCCAAAGGAATGATGAAAATTCAATTAATTCACCAATATTCTTCTTCCTTTACCCTCTTCCTTTATCCTCTTTCTGCTTCTTCCATTCCACATGTGGTTTTTCCAGGCCATATAGGGTAAATACCAAATCTAGCCATGGGCTTGTTACAATTTCTGTAAGGAAGTAGCAATTGATGCAGAACATTCTCTGGTCATCACAGTGGGTGTTTCTAGTACATCAGACATTTTGGTGTCCATGTGACATGGTTATTCAAGACCAGCTTGCTGCACATGTAAGCCTGGAGAAGCAGCCACCTTGCCTTACTGAAAGTGTTCTCAATGCAAACACCTACAGAGTTAATTGGAGAAAAATCCTACTTTTGGGTTGCAATTAAAATAATCTCATCTTGCATCCCTCTTAAACTCCTGCATTAGGATGAGATATTTATAAAATGTCTCTATGATCTTACCTCTGAAAGGAGAATGACACATAGACTTGTTAATGCAGCTGTAGAAGTCCACTTTTAAATTGGCCAAAAATCCATAGTTCCTCCTCCTAACTGACCTCACACCAAATCACAAGCTATATCATCACAACACCCTGATGTACAGAAACATCAGAACTCTTCAGTAGTTTGTAATTTGAACACAGCTAGACCAACCAGGCAAGCAAGTTCCAAGCTCTGCCAGAGAGAAGTGCCCAAGTGAGGGAGCACAGCTGTGACAGCTGACCTGAACTGGCCAAAGGGATATCCTGTGCCATAGAATTTCATGCCTAGTATATAAACTGGTGGAGTAACACAGAAAGGGATCTGATTGTGGTTTGAAGATAGGTTGTGCATCAGTAAGCAGGTGGTGCTATTAATTGTGCATCACTTGTCATTCATGGGTTCTCTTTTTCCCCCTCTGTCTCTCTCTCTTCCTTTTTTCTTACTATTTTTGTTGTTGCAATATTATATTTTACTTCATTTCAACTACTAAACTGTCCTTTAAAACCAGCAAGTGCTACATTTCTTTTCTGATTCATCCTTCCCATCCCACCAGGGTGGGGAGAAGTGAGTGAGTGATTGTGTGGTGCTTAGTTGCTAGTTGGGGTTAAACCACAACATCCTCCCAAGTCACCCATCCTTGCTTTCACTGGCCATATACTTTCTTTTATCTGTCTTAGCTCCAGAGAAATATCCCTGATCAGCCAAGCCAGCCTTCTGCCTCACCAGTTTGACTTCCAGCATTTTGGAATTACATGCTACCGTGCTCTGAGAAGGTGGTGTTTAAATTTTGACCACACCAGTAGATCCCAGCATCTCATTTTCTCAAGAGGCCTTACTTGGGGCTCAACTTCCTTGAGCATCCTGAAGTCTACTCTTCTCACATTCAGCATTTTGCTGGCTATTTTCCTCCTGTCACTAGATATTTTAAATTCAACTGCTTCATGGTCCAAAATGTCTATCAATCACCAATTCACTCATGAGACCTTCTTGTTAGCAAGCAACAAATCAAGGAGGATACCTTTCCTAGTCACCTCCCTTAGTACCTGCATCAATTTATACTCATTGCTACTCATCTCATACCCATCCTGTGCATGCTTCTCAATGGAAGAGGAAAAAATACCTCTCCTCTCAACCTCAGAAAGGCTAAGTGACCTGGTGTTCCTGCCCTTCTCAGTGAGAAAGAGGATCTGCTCCATATAGACATTTTGTGGGGAGGCAGAGGGAGATGGTGTGGGAGTAACTGTGGGATAGAGGTTCCTGTTTCAAGTATTACCTTATGGAGAGAGTCACATTACAGTTCATGTTATATTTAGACATACAGAGTGTTTAGCTTACAAACAAAACCACCAGAAATACACATTATTAAAATATAACTCTAAAACTCCCAGTTTTTAACCAGGCCCTCATATTTTTATTACTTCTGTATTCATTCAATAAAAATGTTGTGAAAAATTGAGAAAGAAAAACCCTTCTTATCTGTAATATTATTATATAAAATTTCTTTTCTGTTTTTTTGTTTTTGTTTTTGTTTTTTTTTTCCGTCTTGTTGCCAAAAGAAAGGATCAGCCAGAACACTTAGGTGAGGAAATGCAAGTGCCATCTGAAATAAACAAGTTTAAAGCAGTTAAGAATGACAACATCAACCAGAGATGTCACCAAGACTAGTTGCCAGAAAAGAAAAAGGGCTTTGATCAAGAGGGGAGAAGCTGCCCAAACTGCTGCAGACAGAAGCACCTATCAAGGTGAAAATGTGCTGCTTCTCCCAAGACAGACATCATCACATCAAGCAAAGACCCTGCCTATGTCATGCTCAGAGGTTTAGGCTGCCACTACAAAAGGTTTCACTTGAAATACTCTCATGTGTTCAATGAGTCTGTACTGTAAAACAGAGTGGGGAACAGACACAGGTGTTTATTTTTCTTCACTTCTTCAGGATGTCCCTAAAGTCAGACCCATTCCTATCTCAAGTTTTTAGTAGTGCCCTGTCAGCTCCTGTGGGAGAGGGACCTGCCTGGGAAACAAGGAGATGAAGGAGGGCTTAAGGCTTCTCTGGAGAACCACAGCACAGCTAAAGAAAAAGAGTGAAGAATGCTTTCCTTGTGTGACCTGATCTTACATGCTTTTCACTTCCAAATTCTGTCTAAATTTTCTTCTGGGGACAGGTGGTATTCCTCAGGCTCCAGACCTGGCTAGAGCAGCTAACACCCAAGATACAGAAAGGGTGGTCACTCCAGGCTTAGGTGGAAAAGGTCCTCAAACTGATAGTACAACATCAGAGAGGAGCCCTAAAGTCTCCAGGAAGGAGCCAGCTCAGCCAAAAGCCAGGAGACAGATGAAAGGCAAAGTCAGAAATGTATTTGGAAATTAGCAGTAAATGCATCTGAACTTCTGCTATGCTCTACTATAGCCACATGTTCCTCCTTTCTTAGAACCTTTTCCATTTTCTCTTTTTTCCCTTTACCTTCCTTTCTTTGCCTAGTCTCTTGATTTTCTCCACCTGCCATATGCCTATTCCTCTGCCTCTCTGCTGTCCTGCTCCCCCTCCTTGCTTACACAAAGCAGCCTGCAAACCCTACAGAACCTGGTCTCACATACCTTCCCATTTTAGCATCTTCCCTTCCTGTGCAGAGATCAGTGCAATGCAAGGTGCATGTCAACTAACTATCTGTTCTGGCAACACTTTCTATTCAATTTGGAATTATGGATTTCGAGTAATTGTGCCTTTAATCTTGGGATGTAACATCAAAGATTATATATAACTTCCAGGCTTTGATAATTTCTGCAAATGAAGTTCAGGAGCTTTTGTTTCAGGATCTTGTGAATCATAACAATATTGACAGGGAGAGTAGAGCTAAACAGTTTCTTGGAGAAGCT
>VZRH01003984.1:2097227-2159259 GCA_013397555.1 Urocynchramus pylzowi | reverse complement strand
ACAAGTGCTGTTTAACACCTGCTGAACTGACAGAGATGACTTGGCTGTGTACCCTCGGGAGGTTTCCAAGTGACACAAAACTGGAAGAGGTGATTGGTACATGAAAGGGTCGTGCTGCCATTCAGAGGGACCTCAACAGCATGGAAAAATGGATTGACAGGAATCTCATGAAATTCAGTACACAGAAGTAGAAAGCCCTGCATCTGCCAAGGAACAACCCCCTGCACCAGGATAGACTGGGTGCCAACCAGCTGGAAAACAGCTTGGCACAACAGGACCATGGGGCCCTTGGTGGACAGCAAGTAACCATGACACAGAAATTTGTCATTGCAGCAAAGAGGGCCAGTGGCCTCCTGGGCTGTGATAGATGGAGTTGATCCTTCCTCTCTCTCACCACTGCTGACACACATCTGCAGGCTGTGTCCAGTGCTGGGCTCCTCAGTAGAAGAGAGACGTGGGCACACTGGAGCAAGTCCATTGAAGGGCTGTGAGAATGATGAGGGGGTTGGAGCATCTGTTGTATACAGAGAAGCTGAGAGAGCTCAGACTACTAATCCAGCACAAGAAAAGGATCAGGGGGATCTTATCTTTGTGTATAAATACCAGTTTTGAGGGAGTAAAGGTGATAGAAATTCTTCTCACTGGCATTCAGTGACAATAAAGGAGGTAATAGGCATAAACTGAAATACAGGAAAGCCCACATAAAATAAGAAAATGCCTTTGTATTGAGAGGGTATTTGAAAATGAAATGTGTTCCCCAGAGAGATTCTAGGGATGTGTAGTGTCCATCCTTGGAGATATTAAGAATTCAACAGCACATAGCCCTTGGCAACCTGCTGTAGGTGACCCTGTTTTGAGCAGGGCATTGGACTAGATGAGCTCCAGATGTGGCTTCCAACCTCAGCTGCTATGTGATTTTGTGAAATAGATTTAGCCCAACTTCCCAGTGCCTGGATACAAAAAAGCATTCACAAATATTCTTTGGTTGAAAGTCAGTCACTGTATAGCTTACATTCTCAAAATTTATAAAGCAAGGAGTTACAGGAGGGCTTTGCTTGGTTCTTCAATGGAACAAATTCTCTGGAGTAACACTTCAAGGTCACTGCCTTCATCCAAGCTAAGACCTGGGGGCTTGTACTACAGGTCTGACACGCTCAAATCTGTCACACACAATAGTGTTACTTTGTTCTTAAACATGAGATTGCCCATGAGTTTTACTGGAGTGGTGGGCAAGACTGGAGATGTCAATAGCTGACCTAGGAATTAGAGCCAGCCTCTGAGTTTAAGGTCAGACCTCCACCTATGACACTGGGACAATGTATCTGACACTGGGATATGCTCTAGTGATTAGACAGTTGCCAATTGGCCAAAACAAAAATTCCACAGTTTCGGGTATCTTCAGGTGCTCTTATTCAGGCTTGAGCAGGATTTGCCCTCTTTCAGAGCAGCAGGAGGATGTTCTGAGCTTACAGACACTATTAGACAAGGATAAATTGTTGGGGGGACTGAATACTGTTGATTCGGTGTCTCAACAGAGTAACTCTTTAGAAGTCAGCACAGAAGATACACAGACTGAATTGAGGTGGCAAATATACCCATGGACACTGACATGTTTGTCCTTCTGTCAGGAATTCCTGGGGGACAATTTCCTCTGGCATCCAGGACCTTCTTTTTGCAGGAATCTCCATATTTTTTGGCATCCTAATGGTACAGCTTGGGAAGAACTATATTCTCTAGAATTTAATTTTCTTCTACTTCAGCCTAATGATTTCCTGATCGGCCCCAGCAGGGGTTCAAACCTAAACTTCCCAGCATCTTATATATAGTAGCAAGAAACCAACAAATGCATTTTGATTACTGCAGTGGTGCTCATCTGTGCCTCTTGATACAGCAACAAGGAGGAGGTGCTGTCTGGAGTCATCTTGAGATGGTAAAGGAGGGGGAGTAGAAAGTGAGAACCAAGATACTGAGAGGCCCATGGCTGAGTAAAGGCAAAGGTGTTTGCACTCAGCACATTAATAGGAGATGAAAATTACTCTGAACATCTCAGAACAGCTGGAAATGGCTTTGTGCATGCTGATGCCCATGTAGGACCATAAGTGGAGGGTCTGGAAAAGACATGCTGAAGGTTGCAGGTCTCTGAGGTCTCAGCAGGGAACAGACCTGCAGCCCTCCAAAAGTCAGGGCAGCAAGAGCTGAGAAGGAGACTGAATACACCATGAAAGCTATGGTCATTGAGTCATTCTTCAAATTATGTAGTATTTCATCCCTGGACAAAAAATCTCAGCCAATGTTCACTGGAAATTACAAGAGTCAAGCCATCTACTGCAATGCAAGAGAGACAGAGGCCATTTCAGAATTCAATTAATTAATGGGGAAGGAAGAAGTACTGTATTGTGAGACCCAGCCCCTTAGTATGCAGAGAGAGATAGAAAAGCTAGTGCACACTAGCTCAACCTATGAGTCACTGTGCCAGATCCATCCCTGGTTTTTAGAGGCTGAAGAAAACAAAAAGAAATGTATTCCTTTCATTCTCTAGAAACAATCTTTGAGCTCAAATACTTACATCAGAAAGAAACTCAAAGAGGCTGAACACTGTGTTATTCAAGCAGGTTAGTTAATTAAAGTTCTCCTCAGGGTTTGTGCTAGGGTCTAGCTCCTAACAGTTGCTGTATCTGAGCTCTCCTTAAGGGTCAGCCACCCCCTCTCCTTTCTGTCATCCAAGTGCTTTTCCATCCGGGTTTGTGGAGCAAAGAGGACACTCAGTGGCTGGTTAGGTTATCACAGGTATGTGTTCCAGCAGCTTTCCAGAGGAACTCCTGGGTGCTGTTGGCAGAGGCTGTTCCCAGAGCGTGCAGTGCCATGCTGGGTACAAGTCCAGCTCCAGATTTCCAGAGAAGGGAGTACTGCCCCACTCTAGTCACGGGCATACTAAGGCAGTGATCTGTTTTTCAAGTGTATTTTTGACAAATGCATTTCTTAGCAGAATGTCTTGTCATTTCTGGGAGATGGAAGGAAAAAGATTTGAGAATGTCTCAGCGGGATTTTTCCTCTCTGTATTCTTTGTAGAAAATATGATTACCTGCTTTTAGTATTCACAGCCACAACTTTCCATAAACCCAGGGGTATTTTGAGCACTGTAGGCACTCGATGGAGACAGATCAGGGCCACAGTGATGCAGCAAGACAAAGGTAATGTTTGTGGGCTGAAAGGATCCAGGCAAGCCTTTCCCCAGTATGGAGCAGAGCTGAGTTTCGAGGGGTTTAGCCTGTGTCCCAGGGCCCTCTCACTGTCTGATGGACAGTGAGATGCTGATGACAGTGGCTGATGCAGCACACTGGTGTGAGAGTAGAAAATGTCTAACAACTACTTTGCAAGCAAAAGACCTTGATAAAAAGCCACCAGCCATACAGTGTGCACTACATACAGTGTATGTGTGTTGTTACCTCTGCAGTGCCTGCTCATTTGCCTCAGCACCTTCTTTCCACAGGGTCCCCTTCCCAGACAGGGAGTAATGCAGAGTCTTGCATTAGTGAATGTTGTCACACAGCTTTCCCCTCATCCCTGTAACTCCCAGAGAAAGGCTGCAAGCAGCCTGGAGGTTTGGCCACAACTGTGGCTGTATTCACTGCTGAGTTACCCAGACAAAAGGAGCAGTGCCCATTTCTCAAAAAACAGGTAGTGTGTGGGTTCCAGAATGAATGTATCCATGGGCTCCTTTCATTATCCACATAAATACAAGGAAGTCAGGAATTCAATTTCTTCTGCTCCCTACAGGTTCCTGGCATTGGGGAATAAAGAATATTAGCAGAAGAGCAGAGGCAAACTGCACCACTGTTGCCTGTGGTTATCTGGCTTAAAAAAAGGAAAAAACAGAACCTCCAAGGCTGGTCTGGCAACATTTGCTCTAATTAAGGTGATGTATCAATAAAGGGGGAGGGTGGGTGGACAGAAGGAGTGCAATTTCTAACTTGAGCAGTCCTCATTTGGATAATGACTGACACTGGGAAGTGATTGGCAAAGTCTTTTTTGACGTCCTCAGGCTAAAGACAGCAAGGGGATTTCCCACTAATATCAAGGAGAAATTTGCACAGAGATCAAAGGCAGAATAAAGCATTCCTGTAGTGAGTAAACTGGGGAAAAAAATCTTCATTACTTCTAACATACTGCATTAGTCAACAATATCCTTTGCAGCACATCATCCTGCTTTAGTCTCCTTTGGCATCTGACTTGGATTTCCTTACCTCTTCCTTTTTTGCCTCTCTTGCAGTCTCCCTGGCTGCCCCACCTGGCAACACAGCCAGTAGCAGGGCTTTTATTAGTAGCTTCTTCTGGATTTGGCAATTATTAGTCAGCTCCAGGCCTTAAAAAGGAAATAGGTCTGATTACATTTATACTCCTTGCATGCTCTTTAGCACAAGGGACCATGTTTTCACCCTGTATCTGCAAGGCACAGTAAGTGATAACGAGTCACATTGGAACTACCATGGTGGAGAAAATAGTGCAGCTGCTGCTAACAAGGGTCTGAGTGAGTGGCAGGCACAGACATCATTCAGAGGAGGTGTTTCAGCCTGCCTGCAGAAGAAATAGCTAATGCTGCCACAATGTATTTGGGAAATTTTGTCAGCAGATGTGTTGGTGACTTAAAACACAGAGAGATTTATATATTTATATGCTTATAGATGTACGTAAGCTTATGTATACTTGATCTTCCATACTATGCAGAATAACTGTCAAACATACAGGTACAGTGAACACCTCAGTCTGGACAAATCCTGTGGCCAGGCTTAGGTTTTGATTTGTCATATCACTGAGTTTCATTGTTTTTACTGCTTAACCTTGTATCAAAATAGATCTGACACATTCTTCTCATCACTTCAAAGCAGACTGCAGTAAGGTGATGCTCCTGGACTGTATCCCTTTACATCCATCTGGGACAGCTCTTCAAACTAGAGGCTTTCTGCAAATAATCATATCCCAAGTAAACTAATATGGAACCAAATACTGACATGTTTTCTTAAATCATATTTTTGTAAAACCCTAAAAGCAGTTCAGGTGTCTGACACTACTGAAGTCCAAACGAACTAATTGTTAAAATGTTTTAAAGTATCCATTGTTAAAACAGCTGCCTGGGACATCACTGGAGGGTTTTCTGCAGGGATAAGGACTGAACAGGCTAGTTTAGGATTTGCCTTGTTATTTCTCATTGATTGCCTTTAAGTCAGCAACTTCAAACTAGTCCCACTGTGATTGCTTTGTCCTTCAAAACTCACTTCTCCCTGCCAAAATCTTTCTAGCATTATGTTATAACTTGTCTCCAAGTTGCCTAAAATTTCTGGAGTTTAACTGGTTGTAGTTCAGTTTGAAAATTAATGCAATACAAGTGCATAATCAATGAGCAAGAAAAAGCAACATTATCCTTTCTCAGTGCGTTGCATGCTGCAAAAGTCAAAACTAGACCAATCTCAGTCCACAGTTATACATATTCCTTTCAGTACAACCACAAGAATTCAATTAGGGCTGGCACCAAAGGCCAGAAACTTTCTCAAAAAAGTGTCTTTTGAGCATGGTTAGTGAACATAAAAGTCCTTCAAACTTCATCTAAAATTAGTGAACAGGACTTATGTAGGCTTCATAAGAATTTGGCTTGCATGCTACCAGAACATTCAAAAAGGCCCTTTGTCCTTATACTTGAACAAACTAGAATAAAAATGCCTAAGGAATACTGAAACAAAAGTAAAATCAATATGTCAGACAGAGGGACACAAATTTGTATTTGATAGTGCAAACAGGCTCACGAGCCCAGCAGTGGGAAAATGGAAGGAGGAACACTTTACAGAGAGTAATTACAGAGAGTAATGTTTGCAAGCAGTAAAGTCAGGAGCTGCTGCTGCACAACTGCTTCCCATGAAATCTGGAGTGGGTGAAACCTGGGTCTGCAGTCCAGAATTAGACTGACTTCTTTAAAAACTTTACTTTCCCTACTGCTTTTCAGGCTCATACCTAATTCACTGTTTGTGGTTTCCTTATGCCTCCCTCATATTTTATTGCTTTCCCAGTGTCTTTCTCCTATTCAGTGTTTCACCTGATTTCTTTCTTTCCATCTACGTGCTCTCACACAATCAGTGAGTCCCATTTTATTTTGTGTTCTTATTGCAGATGTCTAAGAAGGCTTCACCCAGCCAAGGGGCTGTGTTTTGTGCCTCTTGTAGCCCACCAGCTGTCATTACTGGGATTCACAAGGCCCTAAAGGCCTCAGTGTTCTCCAGCTTTCCCTGTATCTCATCAGCACTGGCAATTACTGGCACTGCATTTCCCAAACTGAGTGCAACAAGAGTAGGATATCCAAACTGAAACACTGTCTTATATTCTTTCTGCATCCTAAAAATACACTTCTGAAGTAGGATGGTTCTCTTCAGTCTGGATCTGTATCTTTGGCAGGGTTGGCTATTAAAGTATCACTGCCCTCTCTGTACTGGCTGTCAAGTAGTTGGGACCTCCACAGAATCTTCCTTAATACTGTGGTTTGGGAAATCTGTTTCTCACATAATGACTGAATACTGGCAATGACACTAAACCACTCCACTCCTTGGTTTCATCTTCTTTAGAAGAACAAACCTTTTATTCCTTCTCCTGCTACCCTTTTCAAAAAGGCTTACTGCTAAGCAGAAGAAAATTGCGGGTGGGTGCATGTAGCTGAATTTAGCTGCTGAAGTGGAATTACCTTCCACAAACATTTGCACAGCCCTAAGGAAAAATAATATCTCAAATTCAAATTTAATTCAGGTTTAGTTCTAACATAAGCTTTTAGAAAGATATTAGCTAGATCAAGATGTCCAAAGAAGAGCAATGTTTCCTAGAAGGGTCAGCTGGGAAGCAGTGGGAAAGTCTGAGGGAGCCTTTTAGAAGCCATAGCATATAGGCAAGGTGGCTGTGTGACAATCAGTGTTTTCTGCTCAGTAAGGCCAGAACAAATAGTGCTGCTTTAGTCTACAGCATGAAATGTGGCACTAGATGCTGCTTTTAGAGGCACATTAGGCAAACATCTGAGAAAAGTCTGAGGACAGCTGATCCTGAGGAATGGAAACAGCCCCTATGTGTCCTCAGTGTTCTAATTCCTCTGGCTCTAGGGGATCCCCCAGCAGCTCTGGGAAACTGGTGCCAGGCTCATGGAGTGCTCTGTGGGTGGGCACAGGAAGGTCTTGACAGCAGAACCCCACTGGGATGCAGCTTAAAAGCCACACCAGCAGTGAAAGGCCATAGGCTCTTTATGGCTGTTCACACTCACTCCCAAAGGAGTAGCTGTTCCACAAGGGAAGTGGAAGAGGGGTCTCAGAGCCAGTCACAGCCTTGCCAAGGCTCATTCTGCTGGCACAGCCTCTCAGAGTCATCAGTGATAGTGGTTTAATTGCATTTGCATACCGTGCTATTTCCGAACGCCCTGCGCAGCAGCCCTAATTTTGCTCTCAACGAGATGTGACGTCTCTGACTTCACTGACAGTCTAAGCTGCTGAAAATCTAAGTTTTAACTCACAAGTGACTCATAGTCCTGGCCTGTCATCATGACCCTCAGTACTGGTTCCATTTCCTCTTCATATCAGATCTGTCTGTTGTTCTTCAGATTAAATAATCCAAATGGCTCCTGTAGGAGGGCTCAGTTGCTCTCAGAGAATTGTAACACAACTGACCCAAACTCCACCCAGAGACCAAACTCTCCCTGTTTAAATGGAAGTGATTTCCTCTCCTGCTCTGCCCATGGAAGGGACATCCATCACAGACTGCAGAGGAGCAGTGGGGCAGGTCTGCACTGCCAGCCAGGGAAGTTCATGGTGGTCTTCAAGAAGAATCCTAGGAAGTAGGAAAGCAGAGCAAAGGATGAGATTCAGATCATTGGGAACCTTCAATCACCTCCCTCAAAAACAGAACCAAGTAACTCAATGTCTAGAGAGGTAAGGGGTCAATCATGCTGTTGTTAATACCATATCACAAGGCACAGCAGGGACAATAATTTGGAGTTGACCTAAAATTTTTATAGTACAGGGAATTCAGCCATGGTTTAAAAGCCTGTAATGATGAAGACTTTACTTGGTTTATCATGAAGTTGGTTAATTGTCCTCTCAGTTAAACATTAGCTTCATTTTTCCATTCCTGGCAATAGTTTCTAGTTCCTGGGTCTTGGTGTACCTTTATCCCCTGGACAGGAGGGCCTGGGGTTCCCTGTCAGCTCTTTGAGGAGCTGCCTAAGGACTGCCAGGAGTGTTCCAGCAATGCCTGTGGGCTCCCACATGGAGGCTGGGGCTGGGGCTCTCACTGGGGTGTGGTTTTCAGAGCCAAGCCAGCTCACTACAGCCCAATTCTTAGACTCATGATTCTAACACAGGTACTTCTTTCTCTGACTTTGGTCAGTGCCCTATTATCTATGATTTGCAAACATGGTTCAAACCACAACTTACTCATCAAATCTTCAAAAATATCATCATTTTCAGTCACTATTTTAGTGCAAATTTAGGGGCTTTTTAAATTAAGTTTTGCCCTGTGTTCCTTTTTATTACTGTTTATTTTTAGAATAAGAAATATGCTTAACATCATTTGATAGCTGAACATTGAACAAGTAGTTCTATTAATAGACTGAAGTGTTCCTGTTGCTGAGGAAGATTAGTACAACTCTGTCTGCTGAATGAAAAGCACAATAAAAAGAAAACATTAGCATAAATCAGAATGTTTTGATTGTTTGCTGTAGTTGTCCTTGGTAATGAAATACAAGGTGAAGCTGCAGAAATTATATGAACTTGAAAAATTTTATATATTTGAATAACCTGTGGGGGGGTGGAGGTATTCTGTATGAGGGACTGTTTTCTTGGTGTTTTCCCCATGACAGTATTCCTGCAGATCATGACATCCTTATTAATGCAGAAGATGTTAGGTTAAATAAAGTACACACCTCCTTAGTTTCAAGCATAACAGGTATGACTCTACCTCTCCATTTCAGGCTAACTGAATCCAGAACTTCATGCAACATTTCTGTATTACAGATTGAAACCTGAACTAGCAAAGGTAGCAACTGCCAACAGAGATTTGTGTAACCTCTGATCTCTCTCGTGACCAGTGAGAGGAGCCAAGGAAATGGCCCAAAGCTGTGTCAGGGGAGGTTTAGGCTGGCTATCAGGAAAAGGTTCTTCCCCCAGAGGGTGGTTGGACACTGGAACAGGCTCCTCAGGGAAGTGGTCACAGCACCAACCTGACAGAGCTCAAGAAATGTTTGGAGAACACACTTGGGCACATGGTGGGGTTCTTGAGATGTCCTGTGCAGGGCCAGGAGTTGGACTCCATGATCTTTGAGGATCCTTTCCAGCTCAAGACTTTCTATAATTCCATGGTTCTGATTCTTTGTTTCTGATTCTAACCACCAAGAGCACAGCTGATAATAGCTTACTGAAATGTGTGTTTTGTTTTGCTTTAAAATGAGCAGTAACATATTTGGCTCATACAGTTTCATTATATTTTATGCAAATATTTTAAAGATGCCAGAGTATCTTCTCCAACTAACTCCTGGTGAAAATGATGAAGGTGTTAAATATTAACCTGCAAGCTAATTCAAATTCATAAATAGTCCTGGTAATTTTAAGTCCTTTTTTATTTCAGTGGCACTTGGGTTACAATCTCTTAGCTGACTCTACTCTCCCATAAAAGTTTTGTTTGGATGGTTAAAATGTTCTCCTTTTATTTTTATAGCATATCTACTCAGACTCTCGAAAAATCACATGCTTCTAAACTGATTTGGGATTGGCTTTACTGAAGCTGATTTTCTCCATGGCCTTAGGTAAACCAATATTATCTCTATTCTATGTCAAACTGAATTTCACAAACACATACCCAAAGTCACAAGTGTTTCAAAATCAGCTTTCATTTAATAAACCTTTGAAGAAAAGTATTTGAGCACTAAAAGGCACAAAGTGCAAGATATCTTGCAGATAGAGAGAAATGTCCAGCAATATGCTGTCACTATGTGACAGGTCAGTATTTGTTTAGCTTTAAATCTCTTTCCTTCTCTATGAATGTCAAAATAATTATTATATCACTATATATGTGTATAAAAGCCAGGTGTAGTAAGGTAAACACTGGAATTACTAATACAGGCATTAAATGAGCAGATGACTTGGTTTCCATTTGCTTTAAGTAATGCAGACCAAGAGTTTCACTGTAGCTTCAACATATTGAACTTGTTTTCTAGTCTTTCTACATTTCCTCCTGCCAGGCCAAGCTGCATCAAAATTGCAAGGGAACTCGGTTCTGCTTCTGCTGACAGTATTTCTTGTTAATCTTGCTTTACAATACATGATCCTATTTGCTTGATTGCCATGTTTGCCCTTGCCTTCATAGAAATTTTGTGCCATGGAATAATTTTTACATGAGGAAGAAAAAAAACTCATTTCATCTTCTCAGATGCACAAAAGTTGTGAATGCAGAAAGCTCCAGAGCTAACCTGTAACTGGACTAATTCCCTTAGGTTATTTCTACATCCCCACAGTCTGACACCAAGGACAGCTGCCTGCTCCTATAGGAACAAATCCTTTTCCCTGTGAAATGGAGCAGCTGCATCCTTAATCCCACAGGGAATGGCCCCAGCTCCTGTTAGCTCCTCAGCTGTGTCTGGGGACTGTGTGGGAGAATGTTAGTTGGTCCCAGGCAGAAAATGCACCAGGAATAATTTCCAGAAACTGTGGACAGTCAGCACTGTTAACTTAATGGCACAGATGTAGGCTGAGAGTCCCCTTCCAGTTAAACAGGAGAAATAGGCACTTTGTCATAAACACCAAAAGCAGATAATTCACATCTTTAACTGCTTATTTCTCTTATTGAGGAGGCTTTAAAAGTATGAGGAGTGACTAGAAGAGAGACAGACATCTATCTACGTGGTAGAAATCCAAAGGTAGATGGGATGAACCTTTCTGAACTCACAGCTACACTTGCAACATAGTGTCCCATATTAAAGTCAGTGGAACTTAATTAATAGTTTAGTTTTACACATGCACTTCAAATGTCCTTCCTGTCCATCAATGATTTCTAAAATCAAGGCCAGTTCTTTTAATCCTGTTTTCACTGAAGCTAAGGGCAAACTCCCATTTCTTCATTGAGCCCTGGATTTCCTTGTTAAGGTTCAAGTCTCCAAATGAGAGATGCTCGTTTTAATTGGATTACTCACCAGTGTCTCTGCTGATAGGCAGCAGAGACTGAGAAAAACAATTATAACTCTGATATTCTGGACAGCTCTGCTACTCTAGCTCTCCCCCAGCATCTGAAGAATTGGCAGTTCTTAGAAGAAAGTCCATACTAAATTAGGAAGTGTTCCTTTCTGCTCTGTATTAACAGCTTGCAAGCAGCAGGAGACCAAAGAGTTTTGCTCTATGAATTTATCTTTTTTTTTAATGCAGAGAATTAGTTCTTTTCTTGTTCTCTATTTTTATTGCAACACTTTTGCCAAGACTCCATATGCCAAGATGTAATTAGCTTTCAGAGAAGACATTTGCAGATCTGGCACAGACCACGGATAGTTTAACAGCTTCTTTTCTGTTTCTTCTGAATATTAAGCAGGAGCATATAATTGCTTGTGACTTCTTTCAATGCATCTCTGGAGTTTAAATCATTTTTCAGAATTAAATAAATAATTTAAAAAATAAGATTAACACAAATAGTATTCAAAGAAGATATTTTAGGCACATACAAAATCAGGAATTCCTACAATTATGTGGTTCATTTCAGTGCAAATCCAGCCCTATCTTTTAATTATACATATATTCATTCTCTCTCTTTCTATATAAAGATGCCAGGTGTGTGCACTAGAGAAGAGCTGATTTTCTGAGGGCCACCATGTCTTTTGGTATTCCTTGTCTATGGAGTGCTTAATATCCCATTCATTTCTCTTTATATTTTATGGCTTTTAATTTGCTCAGCAATTTGTTCTTAACCAGACATCTGGAGCTAGCACAAAATATTCAATGAGCCTGAAGATCATTGGAAGCATTGAAAATTCTTACTGATATCACTGCTTTTCACATCACCCAAAAAGTGTGGCTGCTCTCCATGGTACAAGCCATAACTACACTGCCCCTCAGCTCCTTCAGGCTGGCTGATCCTTGCTTTTTTATTGCCCACCATCTTCTGAGCCGAGTACAAAGGATGCAAAACCTCACAGCCATGGTGATATTCCCCACTTTGCACTGTAACAAGCATGCAGACAGGAATGAGGTAAATCAGCCTCTCTCCTAGACAGACTGAGGGTAAATGAATGCCTGACCCACAGATGGAAGCTGCTGGAAGGTGCATTACCAGTCACACACTGGCTGGGGATCTCCTTGTGTGTCCTATTTGCAAAGAGGCCCTCTCTGACTGCAACAGCTCTGGGAATAGCTTCTGCAAGGCTGTCTGGAGCTTTTTGATCAATTTTCCACAGCACATCTTCATCTCTGTTTGCTGGACCACGTTTGGCTCTGTGGGCCTGTGTTCTCAAAAGTGACTGGTACTTTGCAAGGCTTTTCCCCACACTTCTTGTCTGGCTCTTCCACACTTTCATCTCCTGGCTCCTGTGCAAAAGCAGCTGCCAGTGGGACTTTCAAGAGCTGCTCTCAATGGCAGTGAAATCCCTTTACTGTTTCCAATCAGAAAAAAAAAATATTGAAAGTTATTTTACTTCTGTAATACTGCCAGGAGCTGGACTCAGTGATCCTTGTGGGTCCCTTCCAGCCCAGGATACTCTGTGATTCTGTGATGACTGCCAGTTGTGGCAATGCACATATCAGACAGTACATTGCTAGAAGATACTGTGGCAGAGGGACACAGGAGGGACAAACTGGTGAAGAAACCTTGTGTAGGTCATGAATGGGCATGAGACTGCTCTGTGCATGGCAGCTCTGCAGGAGAGTGCTTAGGATGTGCTGCAGTTCATGCAAAGAGCTGGTTAAGTTTCATGTAAGTAAAGTTTGGCTGAGATAGGAAAAGACACTTGGAAAAACACAGACTCATAGAATTGCTTGGGTTGGAAGGCCCCTTAAGGATCATCCAGTTCCAAATCCTCTGCATAGCAGGGCTGCCATCCTCTAGATCAAGATGCTCAGGACCCCATTCCATCTGTCCTTGAACACTTTCAGGGACAGGACATCCACAACATCTCTGGGCAACCTATTCTGCCCAATTAAATATGTCCTTAATTAAAATGGAGTGTTTGCACAGGTCCAATTTAAAGACTGCTTAGGATTGTAAACTAAAAAGGGTGACTTGACCTGAATACATGGAAGACATAAAAAAATTCAATTTCTTTCATAAAATACCTAACTGAAATGTTTTGCTGCTTGACTGCACCTTGGCAATGCACCCAGAGGGAAAAAAAAGGGATCTTGGTTTGCTCAGCAATTTAATATGTAGAGCTATCAAACAAAAAAGATGTCAGTGTTCACTGAGCTGGTAACAGAGACTAATCCACTGCAAGGCTGGAAAAAAATGTGTCTTGGGTCTTACATAATCTGGACAGCTTAGTTTTCAAAGGGATGTATTTTTGCATGTCAGAAAGTCAGGCTCTGATTAATAAGGCGTTTAACATAAATGACATGGTTTTGACAAAGGAAAAGTGACAAACAAGCAGAATGTGATACCTCTCCTGCCCTCTGGCTCCCTCCAAAGACTTTTTCAAATCCCATACTAATTAGATGCACGTGCAAACAATTGATGTGTCATGCCTTTAACAAGCAAAGGCTTGTTTTCTATGAGCTAATTGCACCAAAAATTCGGGCAGATTCTCCTGTCTTATCCACAGGAAGGGATGTTAAGGATGGCTGAGTACCACATGCCATGGATCACCTGCCTTCAGCCTTCTGGTGTCACTCACCAGCTGATTCCCACTGCCTGAAGAGCTCAAGATGAGGCAGCCACTGTCAGATTCCATCCACTACTGCCAGCTGAAAGTCTTCAAGGGAGTGCCTGGGATGCTGCAGGCTTTCTTCACCTCTCCTGTATGAACACTCAAGCCAGAAGGCTGGCTGTCATCACTGGAATGAGAGGCTGTGGATATTGCAGTGGGAAGCTTCTGGAAAGCCATGGATGTTTGATCTAAACAGCATCCTACTTATAAAATCCAGCATAAGCCAGCTGAAGGCTGCCAGCACACCCAGCTCCACATGTCCCCTCCTCCTATTTACCTTCACCCTCTCTGTGCATGTCTGATGAGTGTGGAAAATGTGGTTTTTCATACTGCCATAGTAGGGACAGTACAGGTCTCTCTATTATCATCACTGCAAGAGAAATTTTGTTGCCTTACAACTCAAATATTCCCACTTCAAAACAGGAAGCAGACAGAGTGAGGACCATGACCATGTAACTACACCAACCCTGTGAGGGTTATAGAATCACTTAATAAGAAAGAAGCCAGGCATAAGTGACCTCAGGAAGCTGCAGGGTATATGTCAAGCTAAAACAAAAAGCAAAATAACATCAATAGGGGCAATAAGGACAAAACTTTAAGCAAGGCCATTGTTTGAATCTGAATTCAACACCCCAAACCGGGCTATAGCAGCAGTAAGGCTGCAGGTTGAGCCCCCATACTGCTGTCAGCTCTGCATTGGTGCCTTTCTGTGCCTTTCAGCACAGCCTGAAGGATGCCTATAGGGTGGTGATGAAAGAATCAGGACCTCCAGCAGCACTACTGATTGGGTAGGCATGGCAGGAGAAAGAGACAGTGAAGGGAAAAGAAGAAAGAAGGGTCAACAGTCCTCTCCTTCCTAGGCCACACTGAGGGTTAAATTATTCACTTGATGGGCAGTGTGAGGATGAAGGCAGCAGAACTGACACAGCAGAGACCCACAGCAAAACCAGTCATTAGGATGTTACTTGTTTGAAGCATGGTGGAGGAGAACACATTTGTCACCAAGTCATGGATGGCATGGACGTGTCAACTGGAGGAGGAGCACCAGCTGGCATAGCTTCTGTTGGATTCTGCAGCTCCTGAGATACAGCTGCAAACATGGGCTGAGAGACAGGGCCCCATCAGGGCCCTAGAGGTTGAATACTCTTCCTCAGGGTGGACTATGTTTATCCAAACTGTCAGAGAGTAGAGCTGCTGTCCTCGATTTAAGCAAATTTGTGAAATATAATGGAGAGTCTCTTCTTTTTCACCCAGAGGACATCAAGAAAGCTGGTGAAAGGGCTGCAAGGCACATCCTGTGGGGAGGACTCTGGGCTTGTCTGGTTTGGAGAAGAGAAGGCTGAGGGGAAACCTCATTGCTCTCTAACAGCTTCTGGAGGGGGTGAAGGCGAGGGGAAGTGATGAGTTCTTCTCCCTGGGATCCAAGTGACAGGATGCATGGGAAGGGTCCAAATTGTGTCAAGAAGGTCAGAAAGGACATTGGGAAGATGCATTTCTTTACTGAGAGGATGGTCAAAGACTTGAACAGGCTTCCTAGAGAGGTGATCAATATCTTAGGCCTGTCACTGTTTAAGAGGCATTTGGACAACACCCTTCACAACATGCTTTAAATTTTGGTGAGCTCTGAAGTCATTAGGCTGTTGGACTAGATGGTTGTTCAGGCTTCTTCCAACTGAACCAGTCTGGTCTGTTCTGTTCTATTCATTTTTCTTCTACTCTATCCTATCCTATTCTTCTCATCCCACTTGTGTGGGGTTTGACACATACAGCCTTAGGGGTTCATCAATACATAGTTTATTTGCACAGGTTCTGCAAAAATTCATATGGGACCTTGTTTCCAGGGATTCAACATCTATGCATGGAGTGCAGTTGAATTTCTCTGTCTGTCTGGCATTGAAATGCCAGAACAAAGGAGGAGACCAATAAGAACGACTCAAGTTCACAAGGATTTTGTGCAAGAATTTTTCAACTCCTGTATTCAAACCACAACTCTTTCTCCTGACTGATGTTCTCAGGTTCACTGATGTATTTGCCATTTAAAAAGCTATTTTTGAGCTCTCAAGCCATGCTTCACTCCAAAATTCTTTACAATGGAATTCACAATGAGTTTTTTGACTAAGGTCTAAACAACTCCTGCATTTTTTATTGTCTGCCATATTTCTATACCACACTATCAGAATAATCAAGGTTAAACTGCCAAGGTCTGAATCTTCTGACAGATTGCAGTAATAAATTTAGTGGAGACACTGTAATTGCTTCACCCTGAAATGCCAATGTATATGTTGAATGTTGTAGAGCTTCTCACTGCCCTCTTACCATTTCCCAGAAAAATATATTATATGCAGATACTAATCTGTTAATTTTTATGCAAAGACATGCAAATGATGTAAAAGTGGATCTACTAAAGAGTATTGACATGCAAATTTTAAGTTCTTTCAAGTCTAAAGGGAACAAGAACATTCAGCTCTTTCCATCTCCAGTGTAAAATAAGAGTTTATTCGCTTTAAAAAATAATTTTAAAATAATTTGAATAAGGGCTCCTAAAGGTAAAAGTAAAATTGTGTACATGTAATTATTGGAGAACTTCTCTGCTGGAGTGACCTTTCAATTGAAAATGACACTTTTGAAAAGCATTGTACAGCCAGATTGCAATGGAAGTGAGGAAGTCCCAGCAATTTACTCTCAGGAAGTGACATAGACAAAAATGCTTGAAGGGTTTTTTGTATTTAGTGCCTTTGGTATCTCGGCATGTTCTCCTTTCTCCTCAACTTCAGTCCAGAAGAAGGGAAGACACTCTCTCCTCTGCTTTATCTGCAAGTGGTGGTGTCTTTTTTCATCTCATCTGCTTTCTGGGAAATAAATCTTGTGCATTTACCTCATCTGACTTGATAAATGCTGCATGGGAAGTAAGAATGTATTTTGTGTTTTTTGAAGACATGTTTTTGAAAATTCTTGCTTTTCTGTTTTGTGACCAGTCCCTGTCCAGCATAAATCAGAAATTCTGTTGTATTCTACTTTCTGCTTATGTATTTCCACAGATCCAAAGCAAGTTTTTAAGCAAGAACTGGTGAGTTCAAGTTTGAACTTCTCCAAGGAAATGATGAAAGGTAGGGTCTGAGCACTTATTGAAAAAGTGGAAAATCATTGCCCTCCAAAGGCATCTCAGATTAGATACTAAATACAGAAGCAATTGAAATGGCCAGTCATTTGAAAGTTTTACTGTCAATATTTCAACTCAAATAGAAATACTTTTACTGAGCCTATGGAAAAGGATGTTCTAGTTGATATAAGGCATTCATTTTTTCAGAAAGCTTTTGACAAGGTTGAAAGATTAGGAAAAGTAACTAAGCTGTCATGGCATAAAAAGGAAGGTCAGCTCAAGGATAAAGAATTTCTTAAAGACAGGCAACAGAGTAAAAATAAAGAGTTTTCACAATGGAGGATTATCTGTGGATCCCTAGAGAGACCTGTGCTCAAAGTTGAGCTGCTCAACGCCTTCTCAAATGGTCCAGAAAAAGAGATGAACAATGAGATGATAGTATTTGCTAAAATAAATGTTGAGGTGATAAAATGGCTTGCAGGAATCATATCTCAGACTGCCTGAGAAAAGCACAAAAATGTCTGAAAATCCCAAGGAGCTGAGTGACTGAAGGAAACAATAGCTCAATATCTCTTAATACAAAGGGGAAGATAACTCTACCTAAACCAGCTTGATCTGTCAGTACATAGTGGCAGGTTCTTGTCTAGCTATTGAAACACAGGAAATAAAATTTGAGCTCCCTGTAGGCAGTTTTATAAATATGTGGGCACAGTGCTTGGCAGTATTCAAAAGATAAGAGACCATTAGGAATCTGTAGGAAAGTGAGAGATAACATGGTGCTGTGTAAAACCACAGGGCAAACACAGATTTTGCCCTACTCTGTCCTGGGTGTAACAGAAGTAGAAAAGGTTTTGAGGAAAACAACAGGATGAATCAAAGGAACTGGGAATCTCTGAGGATATGTTGATAGGCTTAAAATAAACTAAGGCCAATATCTACAGGATGCATAATTAAAGCACAAAGCTTGTAGCCACAGGATAAAGGATGGAGGTTTATAAGCATAGTTAGTGTGAAATAACAGTAACACAGATTCCCAGAGGAGTGTTCCATCAAAGATAATTGCATGTCAGCCCCCTAGGTCAGACTTTCCTCTAGCTGCTGACTGTCTGACACTGTATCAGGGAAGGACCACTCTTTTCAAAGTTTCTTATACAGAACAGGGTCAAGACTCCCCAGCAGGGTATGCAAAATTGAATTTTGCCTCTCCCAGAATGAGGGGAAGGGGCTGGACTAGGTTGGAGTGTGCAAGAGAACCTGCCTGCCTCAAGGGTTAGCAGGTGTGATGGGGCAGTCCCACACAGCCCTCCAGAGTAGTGGGAGGTTGTTACTCTCTGTATTTGCTGGCCTAGAAACGTCCTGCTTGAGCTGAGGCACATCTTGGGCTAACTGGGCTTCTGACCTGGCTTCATCTGGTCTTCCTTGCACCCACTGCTCTGGGCCATGGCATAAGAATGTTCTTGGTGAATTTTTGCTTCCTGCCCTCAAGTGACAGGCTTCTGAATTATATCCTCATTTCTGCCACTGCTGGATCAAGTGACTGAGGTATATCACTCTATACCACTTTATTCTTCACATGATCACCCATAAGAGGGGCATATCTTTTCCCAGTTTTGACTCATAGTTCACCAATAATTTCAGCATCAATTAAGCTGAAGTTGGGAAGCTTTCAGGGCTCCTCAGGAAGTGAGTAGAGACTAGACAAAACAGTAGAGCTCAGCCCTTCCTGGGAAACTGCAGGGTATGGTGTATGAGGTCCTGAAGTAAGGCACCTGTGGATCTGAGTGCTGGGAATTTCTTACTGCAAAGGCATTTTTCCTTAAGTGACTCAAACTGACAATAAACCATGCTAGATGCACAATTTAAGAGTTAGTTTGTTTGTAAATCAAGCTGTTCACTCAGATTCCTTTAGCAAAAGGAAATGGTAAAAGCTCCTATGAACTCTAACCAAGAACTCAAAATCAGCATGAAAGATACAAACCAGCACCACATTCTCATGGCCTGGAAATGAACTGGTGGAGTCTGGTTTAGTTTAGGACTGGATGGCAGTTTTGCTGCAGGTCTCTTTTTCTTGTTCCCCCCTTTGCAATGTCAGGGAACAGATTCTTAGAACCACCTGAGCAGACCCACTGTGTCATGGCCCAGAATGGGAGGTACAAAAGCAGTAAGAACATTGTGCAGGACAAGAAACAGGGAGAACATTCACACTTGTGTTCACACACAGGTGATCCTTCCTCAGACATACTGAACAATACCTTGGGTCTTCTTTCCCAATCTGAGTAAAGATCCAGGTCAAAGAATACTAGATAAAATCTTTACAACCAAATGAACCTGGAACCTCAGTCTGTCTGACCAAACTACACATTTTTCTTCCTGATTCAAGATCCCAGTGAAAAATTCAAGATCTGATATTTCAAGAGCTATCAGTTGCTGAAACTAATTTCACAGCTCATTTAATAGGCAGACTTCTCTGTCTCTAACCACATGTAGTAATTTTCTTTAATCCTGTGATTCAGATATATCCAGTAATAAAATCTCTCCTACTTGAGTCCTGAGCTGATTTAAATGGTCATTTTTCCCAGCTGTCCTTGAATTTTCTACACTGAATCCTGAATTAATAAAGGGGAAAGAAAAAAGAACTTCTTTGTCTATCAAAGAACATGAACTAGATTTGAGGTTTTCAATGATGAGATAACAGGTTTGAGCTGACACAGACAAATTCATTTGTCTGGATAACTGTGACTTCCATGCCACACATTTCTCTACTACTTATGAGCAAATATTAGATTGAGTACTCCCTTTGAAACAGGCATTAAAAAGCTTCCCTCAGTCATTAAACCCTTTCATTGCCTCATTAATTCTAGGAGTATAATCTGGTTTTGATTAACCAGGTTGTTAAGCATCCAGTGTCAGACACTGATAAAGAGGGAGAATTTGCTTTACAGATCACAGACATGTAATTATGTATCTCAACACAGCTGATAAAGTGTGAGAAATTACCTGCAGCCCCACAGAAAGCCCCTCAGCACATTAGCACCAAGTAATCTGACAACACCTTCACAACAATAGGTACATAACAATGTGTCACAGGAGCCTTTGATACTTCACTACCACTTTGAGAATGTTCAGACTGAAATTCATGTTTTGTAGGATAGAAACTGAAAAAGTTTAATTGATTTATCTAAGATACTCTAGACCTATACTGGAGGCACACTTGGAAAAGTTTTAAGAATGTTTGACAGTGACTTAGTTTCACACATGAATTCCCAGATTGAGCTAAAGTGTAGGCATAAATTTAAAAAGACAAGCATTTTTATTTAGCATATTGAAAAATAATTTTAGTGAGATGAATATAGCTTTTACTACAGACATAAGGAAGGGTGACACTTTAAAGCATTTAAATAGATAGCTGAAGCTGTAACTAGATACTGAGCAGAAGTACACATAAGGAAGTTCTGGAAATGGTGCAGGATCTCAGCATCTTTAAATATTCAGAAATACAGTACAGAGTCTTAGGTTCATGGAAATTTTAAAAAATGAGTGAAAAAAAATGGACTTGATTCCCTTAGAGGATTTCCACTGCAGAATGGAGTTAGGTGCAGGAAAAACAGACAGCTTGGATTTCTTCTGCAGCTGATGTCATGCTTCACTTCAGCTATACTTCATAGGTGACTGATAAATCTCTGTGGATGCTTTCCCTTTGAAAAATTTTATACTGATGATGCACTTTCATTTTAAATATGGAAGCATATTGGAACTTTATTATCAATCTCTGTGAAATTCTTAATTAAAAAGTCAGATGGCTGCCTGCCTTGTTGCAAAGCCAGAGGAGCCAACACTAATTTATGTACACTGTCAAACAGGCATAATTATGCTGCTGGTAGACTTGCAGATGGTTAGCAGTAAGAGCACAAAAACAAGGGTCAAAACATAACCACAGGTCACATCTTTCTAGCCAAATGTTCACCAGTCAACTCTTCTCTACACATATTTCCTGTGAAGTTTGTGAGGAGAAAGATGATTATTGTTTAGAGTTGTGGAGTTTTTAAGTGCTTTTGTTCATATGATACATGCTATAATTTCTGAGATCTTTTTTTTTTCCCAGATATTCAGGCTGTACTACACTGAGAGTTGTATTTCCAGGAACAGAAGGGTAACCCCCAGTGTGGACCTGGTTATTATGATTTTCCAATGCATTATGCTAGAAGAGCTGTTGCCAAATATCAGAGAAGTGCCTTATAAGTTGAGAAACCACCATATAGTGCCCTATATGGGAAAACTGTGCAGATCTGAAGTCATCCAAGGGCAAACTATTATGCTAACACCTAGACAAGGCAGAGGGCTGGTTCTGTACCATCCCATCTCCTTAAGGGAATGGGTTTTGACTCTTGATCCCTGGCCAAGTTTCTTTAAATGGATCTCTGGCTCACATTTCTGCTCTGTGTAAGGCAGTGGCTGCTGTTGTCTGTAGGAAGGGTTTGTAAGGCAGAAGAAACTATGCCCAGTCTGTCTAACATGATTTCCTTGCTTCCCTGCTCCTTCTAATGTCTGTGTTGTATAATTAGCTCAGGTAATCCATGGTGATTCTGAAACCAACACAGTAAACAGCCTCCAGAATGGATGTACTCTGTGGCTCTCACAGTGTTTTGACTGTGACATGTGTGATGCAGGAACAATTTGTACAGAACCTGCCTCAGAGTGATCCCACCTGATTATTAGATAGTTCCAGTGCACATCTGTGCAACCAAGAGCAGCAGTTCTGGCACTAATAATATCTTTTATCATTTCTGCTTTTTAAAAAGTAAAACATGAACTGTCACTCAGAGTAAGCTGTGTTTTCTAAATTATGTCAAAACTTTTGTCCCTGTTAATTCGTATGCTGTTTTCTTAGATTTCAGCTTCATTGAGCTTTTACTCTGCCTGGGTGTATCAGAGGTGGAAGGAGAAAATTTGTTCTGTCAGTGTTGCTTAGGTGCTGCAAATGAGAACAATAAGCTTCAGCATACTACAGATGACTCTGTAACAGAAGAAATACATTTATTCACAAATAATTTGCAATTAAACTGTGAATAGGTGGTGTCCAGTGACAGGACCAGAGTCAGTGGGCACAGGCTGCACACAGGAGATCCCTCTGAACATCAGGAAACACTTTTTTTTTACTGTGAGGGTGAGCAGGGTCCTGCACAGGTCACCCAGGAAGGCTGTAAATTCTCCATCCCTGTAGATACTCTAAAGCCATCTGTAAGTGGTCCTGGACAACTGGCTCCAGTTTTAACAGGGAAGTTGGACCAGATGCCCACCACAGGCCCTTCTAACCTTGAACATTCTGTGATGCTATGATTTAGTTTGGGTGAAGTCACTCAGTCCAGCTCTAACAGCAAACCTGGTCTTTAGCAACTGCTCAGAAAAAGACTTATGCTCAGGCCCCCTACATCTTTCTTTCATATTCATTAACCAGTAAGAGATGTACTTGGGAATTATGGGAATTATCATTTGAAACATGCAGTGGGAAAGCATATTTTGCATGTCCAGTACTGTTACTCATATATAATATACTCTTACAGAATATATTCAGAAATCTATCAAAGACTAAAAGACCCTTTGGTAGTTTTGAACCAGTTTTGCTATTAGATTGCACATTGTTCTGCACTACAACTGTAATTGGAAGTGCAGGATAGCTTTACCCTGTCATAGTGTAGCAGATTTCCTTCCCCTTTTGCTTTTTTTGACCAAGATGAATTAATTTAGTGCTGGAGGAACTGGACACTTTCTGTTTTGTACATCAACAAAACTCTCATTTTGATGGCAAATCCAAAACTTACATCCCATCCCAATTTTAGAACAAGAGGAAGATTTTGTGGCAAATCCAAGGGCATTCCTGAAGTGTTACACATCTTTCCTCTCAGTACTGCTAAAATTTGTCATTAACCTTATCCATCTCCTGTCTACTGGATGATGAGTAAATCCATCAACTGCATACTGCTAAAATTCCTCCAGTCATCTAGTTAGAGGTGAAATATCACAACACACACTCAGAGCTTTCTGAAATTTTAATCTACTTAACCCAATTACATAGTAAGAGATAATGCTGTATGTACAACTGCTGAGTCTGCAGTGGCAGAATGCAGCAAGTGGCAAATCAAAAAGCAGCACTTTTTTGCCTCCTCTGAGTAGGAGAATTGTGTTCCAGATGCACAATGGCTTTGATCAGCTGCCATTTCCTTAACTGGGGGGACAATGCTGGAGTTTCCTTCCTCAGCCTTCCTTTCTCTGGTGGGGGCTCTGACAATCTTTCCTTCCTTTTGTTATCTTCTAATTTTCACTATACAGGGGATATTTTATCTGTGTTGGCTGCATGTCCTTTGTCCTCTTTTGTCTTCTCTCAAAATTGCATTACAGTAATCAGAAATTTTGTAAGGTGTGTTTGTGCTCTTGTGGTGTTACCTTGTGCTTGTGCACTTTGTCTCTCTGTGATCAACCTCTGCTTGTGTTCTCCATGGCCTCTACACAACTGAGAAATTTATTGAAGCTGATTCTCAGAATATACTCCATTTTCAGGATCCCAAGATTATGTTACCACATGAAACAACTCTTCAGTTGTTCCAAGAATGTTTTGGTACCTGCTATTAATTTTCTTATGAGGTGTAATTGTAGCTCAATACATTTTTTTTCCCCCAAAATCAGAGCAAAATCTATTCACAATGAAACCAGATGAAAAAGAGAACTGAGCTGGAATGGGGAAAGATACAATCATATTATCCTTTGGTTTGACATCAGAGATTAATTTTTATAGCTCTCTTCATGAAAAAATAAAATAACCATACCTGACCAGGCTGCATGGATGCCTCTGTTTTCCACAATTGTCTGAAACTCTTGACAGATTCATCCATATTGGCTGAAGGTTTGAAAGGTTGATTGTCCCAACAAGATTTTCAGAAATAAGCAATGAAGAAAAAGAGGAAATCCTGTAAAAGGTTCACTTCTTAGAAACATCAGGAAATCCTCACAGCAATCAATGAAATTACAGGAAATTTAAAAAAAAATTGGATCTGCTGCCAAAATTTACTGATTTTTATCTTCAAAAATGTGGTGGAGCCTTTTCTCTTCATCTATCCCACGGTCAGCAAAATTCATACTTCTGAAACAAAAGGCAGTAGGCTTGGAAGGAATAAAACCATAAATTGTCCATCTGATTGCTAAAAATTACTTTATTTGTAGCCTGTTTTCCTACTTGGGCTGCACAGTTTCATGAAACAGCACCAACTTTTAGGACTCCCAGGCTCTCCCCGGGCTGCAAGGGGGGTCTCTGTTCCACAGGGATTTCTCTGTGGCTGCCAGGGGGACCCCTTCTCTGAGCCTGCAGCCCCTCCTGCCCTGCCCCTCCTCCAGCTCCCCCTGGGGTCCCCCCTCAGCTCCTCCTCCTGTACTGCTGTCACCTTTGGCCCTTGCTGGAACCTGTTTGTCCCCAAGATCCCCACTGCCACCCCCGGGGCAGGGACACCCTGTGCAATCTCAAATACACAACCTTGATGTGCAATCTAGAAAATGATCCATGCTCATCCTATGGGTATATTACTACCCAGTGAGATCAAGAGATAAAATTTAGTATGTCTTTTCCATAGTTAGCTGGCATGGTTAGGCATTTCTAGTGAATTGGGACATATTGCTAAAGCAGTTGATGTTTTTATACTCCATTAACCAGAGCAGAGCTGGTTAAATATATTCCAGGGCTCAGAGGCTTGCATCATTGAAGAATTTATTCTGGAGCTGGAAAAATTGAGTCAGTGCAAAAGAAAAATCCAAGATGATATGATGGTCCATCAGATGATGCCCAAATTCAACTTTGGTTTATGTCTTTGAGATATATAAATTTTCTTTTCAGCTTTTAGTACATCCAGCATTAGTATGAAACCTCATTTTTTTACCCTATATCCATTTCAAATTGCAACCGAAGAAAATGCATCAGTTCAAGCCATCAGCCTAAGCTGATGGATATTTTCTGCTTCTCTTCAGTGCACTTTAAGATAGACTATTTATCTTTATCTTACATTAAACATCTGTGAAGAACTATAAAACACTTTAGAGTGGCTAAAAATTCCCAGAATTCAAAGGGAATGTTTTCATTCAAACTGCTGAGGTTTTTGCACGATGTTTTTCACAATTAGGGATACGGCACTTTCAAAGACTGTGTTATCAATGTGCTGAGGATACTGTGGGCACTATCTGAACTTAAACAGTGTTCAGTTATAACTGCAACTTATTACTTCCATCTTAAGGATAAAAACAAGTTTTAACCAGAAAATATTGTTTTATTCTTCCTGACTTTGCTTGTTCTTGACTAAAAGCAAAAGCTGATTTGAATCTGAAGCATTTTCTCTTCCAAATGAAGTCTCCCATTATCAACAATTACAAATACATAAGGAAGGTAATGTAGGTCGCTCAACTTATTTTTTTTTTCTTGAAGTTTCTCTTTATTCTCTCCCAAAACCTTCAAGAAGTGGAATTGTTAGGAAAGCTCCAGAATCCAGGAGCTGTGCATTATGCTGGAGATTCACTGATGAATGGTAGATTACAGCAATACCTCTCACTTCAACCATACCCTTTTCTTCTACTGCTGTCTGTCATGAAAATGAAAACACCAAAGTACACAGAGATTTTTCCTATCCTTAGTTTAATGAGAAAAATCCTAACTCTTGTTACAAGTGCTTTCTTCCTTCCTTCCCTTTCTCTTTTTTCTACAGTAATGTGTCATCTCTCAACCCAGACAGTAAATTGTTTGAAGAAATGACAATCTCTGATATAAAGCCCCTATTCTAATTTCAGAGTTACTAAGTAAACAATCTAGAAAAAAGAATTTATATAGCAATATACTAACAGAAAATGCAGCAGAAAACACCAGCATAAAAAAGTTATTCATAGGAAATGTAATGTTATTGCCAATTTCAGCTCTAATTTATTTTATTTATACATATGGTCATGAATTTAACACAAGTGTTCACGCTACTTATAGAAGGGCTATTTCAGAATGTTTCAAATTAAGGGAGGAACATCTTCATTATTTTCAAAATCAACACAGCTCTTCTTAAACTCTGTAACCTTCTGTGGTTGGAGCTTTATAGGTCCCTGTCCAGTTCGTTCCTTTTCTTGGATTATCTTTGTCACATCAGGGAATGAATATTTACTAGGATCCACTTCCAACTTCTCAACTTGTCCACTCCTGAGACAAGAGGGAAATAAATGGAAAAAACATAATTTCAGTGTCAAATATAACAGAACTGTTTGAATTTATTACGTGATTCTATGGTTCTATTTTGGGTGCCTGCCTATAAACACATGGTATGAGGGTTGTTACTGAGTCCAATTAAACCAGAGTTAAGAGTTCTTGTAACTTGAGAATTGATTGCTAAATAAAAACCCTAAGTGTAAACACATGAAAGTAATACAAAATCTCTAAGATTTTGTACAAAAGAATCCTTAGTCTCCAACTTCAAAAGTTAATTTTAGATAGATGTAATTCCCTTCGTATCAGAACATGGTGACTGCTGTACAGTACAAGTCGGTGTCTTTTGATGTAAGATCTTTTTTAAATCCAATTGTTTTGTTTTTTTTTTTTTCTGTTCTTTTTTACACAGTTCCTTCCCACTGACTGTCTATTAATTTCTAGGTGACAGGTCCATCTTTGGAAAACAGAAATACTTCCATTTATAGAGAAAATACAATTGTAGGAACTTGTCTGCCTTGATCTGCTAATTTTTATATTTTGGCAACAAAAATCCATTTCTATTATGAAAAAAATTAAATTAAATTATAAGAAAAGTCAGAGTTTTAACACAATTTTCATATTCTATTGCTATTAAGGGTACTCTTTCAGATGACACTTTAGAAACGTGTACTGGTCACTCATTAAGGCCACATCACATGATGATCAAAGATTTGAAACATACTTTCTGTCTTGCAGTATTTAATCTCATTGTTTATTTCTGAGAGGAGCTCAATGATCAAATGGAAAAAACTAACCTGCTTTCATGCAATTTGTAACTGTTTACATGAAAAAATGACAAAATGAAAATTCAATTGTACAATTATGTTTCATTTCTTCAAATTTCAACATGATTTGTACATCTTCATGCTCCATTTTATACTGAGTCACAGTTCCCAGCTCAGCACTAGAAAAGACAGTGCCTCACCCCTCAGAGATGTGAGAAAACTGTTTAGCCAGGAGATCAGAAAGGCTCCTTAGAAACAGAACAAACAAGGGGGAGGCAAAGTCACTGCATGACAGAATGCATTTTATGGATGACAACACAGAAAATGAAAATCTGAATATACAGTGCAGTAAAAGATTTTAAACTGAAAATACACCATCTTTAGTTGTTAAAACAGGGAGAGTTGTGCAGGGCAGCTTCCAGATTCTGCCAATGCTTCTCCATCAAGGCTCTGGGAGATGTGAGCAGGCATCCCAGCCCTCCCTGGGTGCAGGGTCTCTGTCCCACTGCAGCAGAGATGCAGAGGGGCTCATGGGAGGGCTCCTCCTCTGCTCCTGTGCCACGCTGAGGAAAGCAGGAGCTCCAGAAGAGGCAGTCACCAGCCTAACTACCTCTTTCAGCTCTATGTCACTAGATTTTTCTTGTACTAAAAGAATTATTTGATCATTTTCTTCTGAGCAGAAAACAGCCAGAGAAGCTAGCTGCTTTAATAACCTGCATAAATCTTTTCCAAATAATGGCATAAGCAAAAATTACTCAGACTAGAATTTTATGGGTAATGAAAACAAATACAAGAAAATTCTTATTTCTTTACTCTGAACATTCTTCAATTTAAAAAGCTAGATTTTTTTCTGATATTGCACTATACTATTTAATGAAACGAAAAAGTGTTAATTTGTGGCAACACTCTGAAAAATGTTCATCCCCCAAAAGTAAACAGCATTTTTGTTTCCTGTGTAATTTACAAAATGTGCTATGACCTGGAATCACTTTATCAGCAGCTGTTGGTGAGATCACAAAGAGAGCAGACCCTTAAACTAATCATTTACCACTAATCAGAGGCACCTCAGAACAAGCTAAAAAAGCATAAACATGAGAATAAATTAGGCTCAGCTTGTGACTCCATCACATGCTAGAACAGAATTTCCTTAATTTGAAGTATTTCAATTAGCAGTGGTATCTCACATTTGTTGAACACCTCTAAAATTGTACAAATTGTCATTCATGAAAGCACAATAATGGAGTTTGAATATCTTATTGCTTAGTAGCAGAATAAACTTCAGTAGTCCAGAAATGAATTAACAGTGAGTGTCATAAGTAACAATCCACATCAACAAGCCATGACAAGGTCACTGCATCAGCCATTCTCAAAATTGCAACAACACATGTGATCTTGAAGTATGTTAGCAACAGGCAACAGGTATGAAGTATGTTAGCAACAGGTAAGACTGAGAATCAAGCACAGTGAATTTTCCCAGAAAGGAAGTGGGTTTTCATGTACTTACATGAACATCATCAAATATTCTACACTTGTTTAGTAAAGCTCCACAGTGGTATCCCAGCTACCATGATACAACAACTGGCTGACAGCAAGACAGCTGTGCTGAAATCAGTGCAGCTACAACACAACACAGATCTACTGCTCCCATCAAGCAATCTATGCAAAAGAAGCTGGGTACTGATGAGGTCAAGGGTAACCACCTGAACATTTTTTGAAGAAAGAACAAGGGTTTTTCTATGTAATTAACAGAATAAAAATCATCTTGTTGCTGAAGCCCTTCCATAAGCAATGGTAAAACAGCTGTTATGGAAACAAAAATAGTCCTTGAAGGACCAGCTAGAGAACATATCTGAAAATCTCAGTGTTTGCAAACTATTTCAAGGTCAGATCTAAAAATAGATGAAGTTCACAGTTTTTGGCACTGCTACCTGCTGCTGAGTGTTCTCTACCTAAAAATTATGGTCAAATGCTAGAGCACCACACAAAAACAAATTAAATCCTTTATTTCTTCCTGACATTTTTTTCCCTTTGAAAGGCTATTTCTACCTCCACACAGTTTGACTAGGCTTTTAAAGAATAAAATTAGAAGACTCCACAATAAAGTTTGCATAACTATAGCAGCCTGTTGAACAATCTGGTGTGTGACATACGGCATATCTGATAATTTGGTATTTCTTGATAATTTGCACTTTTATTTACACAGTCTTTAATCCCCATACTTGATATTTAAATGATTTGACAGTTACGTTTCCCAGTGTCAACTTCTGAATTTCAATAAAATTTAGATTGCTAGAGATTTCTTATATCTTTGATCCAGAATATATGATTATTGACATGTGACTGAAAGTTTCCTTTCTGGTATCAGGATATAAATATAAAGATATTTAGGAGCCACAACCAACTACTTTGAAGAGGCACTTTTTCAAATCTTTTAACACTGTGAATGAAACAGGACAAAAAATCATTATCATCCTAGACAAAGTACTAAGAAATCCTTTTCTTGAATAAGAAAATAAGAGTGATTGCAGTATATGGAATGACATCATATTTAAGAGCTTAGAGAAAGACAATTCTTTATTTAGGTGTGTTAAAAACTGATGGTGAATGTAGGACACTTGTTATACTCTGGTCTCAGTTTTTGAAATTATAAGCTTAGAAAAAATCTACTAGGTAATCTAAGCAAATAATTATGATTTTTTAGTTACCTGGAAAATTAATTACTCTTTCATTGTGTAAGAGACATTTTAAATCTCCATATATGTGTGTAATGTGTGTAATCTGAAATGAAGATGTAACTGGAGTCTTCCGAATCAGTGGGAAGACATGAATACTGGTAGAATCAAATGCATTTCTCAGGGAAATATAGAAGAATAACTAACAAATCAGTGGTAAATGTTCTGATAAAGAAAAGGCTGATGTTATCTAGGCCATTCTGTTCTAAAAGACAAATATATTTCATGAATAGGATTCATCAGACTGAGAATATATCATATTTCTAACATCCATGTTTCTAAAAGTTTGACAGAAAATCATAGCCACTGTGACATTTTCAACTTCACTGTTCCATCCCTTTCCTTCTTTTGAATAATCACTTCAAGATCCTAATTTTAAACTGACTGTTCAGAACTTATGCTTTTTAAACTGAGCATAAAGAAATATGCTCCAATACCTGCAATATGCAAATTGACTCTGAATTTCTGTATGTGGCTTTAATATCATCTTATTTTCTCTCCTTTCTCTGTTAAATTTGTCAGCCAAACTTGATGCCCTTAAACATTTGGGAAACATATACTGAAAACACACTTTATTCTAGCTTTTTCAAAGTTATGGATTGTTAGGAAGCAACTTTTAAGTCCATGACTGTCCTCAGACTTTTGTCCTTGTCCCATATGCACAACCAAAGATAACTTTAGACTGCAGTGATCAAGAACTAACTGAAGTGTTCTCTTGAGAATGCTTTCTCCAGAAGGGCACATTTCTGAAGCCTTCTCACCTTTATTATAGTTAAGGATTATCAGATCCCAGTGTGAAAATTAATTTTCAAATCACTTCTGAGGAACCCCACCTTTTGTTCTCCTAATTAGTCAAATGATGGAGATGATTTTTTTTATTTGATTCGCTCCAGGCCGCTATGAAAATGCAAATGACTCCATACTTTGAGATTAATTTGAGTAAAAATAATTTTTAACATGTTTCTTAGTCATATCTGACTACAGTTTCTGGTTAAGAAGCCAACTAAATTACAGTTCCTATGATTCCTCCTTTCCCATATAATATTACTTGCATTCGAAAAGTTCTCAATGTCTTCATGACAGCTAGCAAACTCCACTACCAGGAGCTATTAATTCTGCAAACTGTTCAACTCTCAAGATTTGTGATCTAATCCCAGGTATTTATCAAAGGCATTACATCTCAATAGAACTGATAACTGACTTGTCATTTGTGATCTTTGCACACATTTACTTATCTGTCACTCAGGCCACTCTTCAGATGCACTTGTCTTTCTTCACTATGAAATGTTTGTGCTTGGTTTAGCCACTGAGAATTTGGGTTCTGGAAGATTACATAAATCCTCTTGCAGCTCTTTCAGATCAGTTTGTCTGCGATGCCATTCAGTTTCTGACCTCATCTTACCTCCCATTTCCAATCCTGAGGGAGGAAATTACTCATTTTGTTCTACTGTATTTCTCCTCACAACACGGAGTTCTCTCCCTTCCAACACATCACATCCCTCTGTGTAAGCTGTAGGAATTTAAGACTGGGAGAGATTTTCAGGCATTCATTCTGTGGAAAGGCATTATTCTGACACTTCACAAGGACTGCTTCAAGAATTCAAATTAGAACTTCTCACTCCCAAAGAAAGATTCTTACTCTTGGATCTACAATTTTTTCCCACAAATTTTTTCTTGCCTCTTCTCCACCAAAATGAACCAAGCTAAATCAGGGTTATCCAGTAAAACAGAGCTTTGCAGTATGTTTCATCTTCAGCAACACTTATATCTCAAGTGAGATGGCTGCAGAGAATTTTTGAAATAATCAGTCTTTTATTCTTTATTTGTTAATAAGCAAAGCTCAACTAAAACCAAAGACTTCTCCAAGAAAAGCAAAGTAATCACTGAAACTGCAAACCATAAAAGAAGTTCTGTTAGTGAGTCTTATCATGACATGTTTGCTAGAAAAACATTGGAATTAAAATCCAATACAGTAATTAAAAACATCCAAGTTTTCTCAGCCTCAAGTTCAATATAACTTACAGGTAATTTTATATATTTTATGTCTCTCACAATTAGTGAAACTTGGTTGAAACTAGATAACCTGTTCAGAGGCATTTATGGGCTCACCAGCAGGCAGAGGTGGACAATCCAGCAGCATATTTTTCTTTTTTTTTTTCTCCTTAAGAATCCAGATGAAAAAAACCCAAACCAAACAAAACAAAAACAAAAAAAAAATTGCCAAAAAGCCAAACATTATTCACTGCCACTAAGAACTGATTCCAGTTGAATGTAAGTCAGATTTCCAACCTAATGTATTACATGGTAATCTCTAGAGCATGTGCTGGCTTGGTCACCCAGTGCACTCCTGCATAGCTAAGAGGGGAAAAGACACTTAGGCCAGTCAGATTTGCAACACCTGAACTAATAAGGTAGGAATCACCTCTACCTAACATTCCTTATTTCAATATAAAAGGTGTGTATAGATCAGAACTTGCTGATTAGTTTTTAATTCTGCAGATTTTGCCACTCCATTCCTTTGCCTCTTCAAATTAAACAATTCTCTGCCTACATTTCTCAACCTCTCTGTATATAAAGATCTACAGTAATAAAGAAACAAAATTAAAACAAAAGAAGAAAACTCAAAAACTGAAAGAAAAAAGTTGTATTCCTATGAACATTTCGTAACTGGAGGAACTCAGATATGTATATATTTACATTTAGAGAAATCTTGTGTTTTATTTTATTTTTTTCTTCTCCAACACACTAAAGGAAGAATAGTCTAAAGCTGAAGGTATGAGACAAGGATAGTTGAGTTCATGTAACTGTTACTCTTAAGATTTCCAGTACAACTTCAGAAAAGTCAGTTTCTATCTACCTCTGAATTTCCTCTATGCAGCTGTGGAGAACTCAATTTTGGTATCTTACAGCTGAACTGTGGGGCCAGTTCCAGTAAGGAATGGCACACTCAGCTACTGCATTAATAGAGGCTTTGTAAATAGAATAGATCAGTCTATTATTTTTATATTAGTCTAAATATTACAGATCAGTGTAATTCCTTCCACAGAAACTTGCCTCTTTGAAGGCTCCAAATACAGTTTCATATATAGTCACAGAAGAAATCTCTCATACGTGGCAGAAGTAATGACAGTATCATCATGTAATCTAGCTAACAAGAGTTAAAGAGATTTAAAGCTCTGCATTACAGTTTGGCAGATTATATGTCTGACAGCATTTAGCTAAGACATCTGTAGCTGTCAAGTATAATCACTATAATGAATGTTCTTCTGTAATCTAAGAGACAACTATTCAGCAAATTTTTAACATCTGGCTACTCAGCGACTTTTCAGCTAAAGAGGTCAAAACATACTATTTTTAGAAAGAACTGTAATTCAAAGACTCTTTTTCTACTTCTACTTTTGTGGTATATATTCCTGTAATATTTTAACCCTCAAAATCTGCAGGAAGCATATTATTAAAACTGCACAGAAATCAAACACAAATTTTTGGAGTTTCACTATGTCACGGAATATCTTTAGTTCATCAGCTGGCAGGAAAGGGCACCATTTCACATTATTACTTCCATGCTCCCATTATTATTTAAACATTTACTATGCAGCCAAAACTAAAGGCAGAGGGTTCTAAGGAAATACATTTTCCTAATCCACAAGTTGTTTCTTTAACTTATTTCCTTGTAATGCATTTAAAGATTTAGCTGCACTTCTGTGGAAAAGCACCATTCCTTTTGCAAAGAAGAGTCATAGAACAGACTCACAGAATGGTTTGGGTTTGAAGGGAAATTTATAGGTCATCCAGTCCAACCTCTGTGCAATGAGCAAGGCTCATCCTCAAGTAAATCAGGTAGCTCAGAGTCGCATTCACCTGACCTTAAATGTTTATAGGGATGGGGCATCCATCACCTCTCTGGGCAGCTGGTGCCAGTGTTTCACCACCCTCATAACACAACAATTATTTCTTATATATTTCTCCTCTTTTACTTTAAAACAATTATGCCTTGAAATCTGTCCCCATCTTCTTTACAAGATTCTTTTTCGTGTGAAAGGCTGCTAGAAGGTCTCCCTGAAGCCTTATCTTTTCCAGACTGAAGAACACAGACTTTCCTCATAGGAGAGGTGCTCCAGCTCTCTGATAATTTTTGTGGCTTTCCTCTGGACTGTCTCCAGCAGATCCATGTCTTTCCTGTACGAAGCATCCAAGAGCTGGATGCAGAACTCCAGGTGGGGTCTTGGCAGAGCAGAGCAGAGAGGGAGAATCTCCTCCCTCAGCCTGCTGTCCATGCTGCTTTTGATGCCACCCAGGACATGGCTGGCTTTCTGGCCCGCAAGCGCACACTGCCTGCTCATGTCCAGTTTTTCATTCACCAGCATCCCCAAGTTCTTCTCAGGGCTGGTCTCAATCCCTTCTGTCCTCAGCCTTTATTTATACCAGGGGCTGTCCTGGCCCTTGCATTTGACCTGGTTCAACACAATGACATTCTCGTGAACCCAATTCTCAAACCTGTCCACATCCCTTTGGATGGCATCCCACCTTCTGGCATGTGAACTGCACCACCCAGCTTGGAGTCACCCACAAACTTGCTGAGAGTGTGCTTGACATGAAAATGTACTGGTCCCAGTATGGGCCCCTGAGGGACACCACTTGTCAGTGATCTCCATCCAGGGATTGAGTCATTGCCTACTCCCCTCTGGACACAACCATCCTACCAATTCCTGATCCACTGAACCATCCATCCATCAAATCCATATCTTACCAAGTTAGAGAGAAGGATGTTGGTGGGGACCATGACCAAGGCCTTACAGAAGTCCAGACAGATGACAGCTGTAGCTGTTCTCTTGCTCACTGATACAGTCATTCAATCACAGAAGGCCACTAGGTTGGCCTCACTCTTGGTGGAGCTGTGCTGGCTGTCCTGAATCACCCCTCTGTCCTCTGTGTGCCTCAACAAAGCTTCTAGAAGGATCTGTTCCATGATTCCCAGGCAGAGTAGAAACCCCAAAGGTGAGGATGATATTCTGTCAGCTGACAAGTTCCTAGCATCCTTCTTTTTACTCTTTTTAAAAATGGGTGCAGTACTTCCATTTTTCCAGTCACCAGGGACTTCACCTGATTTCCATGACTTTGCAAGTATAATGGAGAGTAAATATCCTCCACTTGACCTAGACCTTCTAAAAATATTTGAAATACTTGGTAATTAGAGTGATGCACTGCTGTAATGACTGCTGCTTAAGGAAAGGGTACAGTCCTTGAGGCTCACTAGTAACCTCAACACATTCTTGCAGGTGCCCTCTCATCTTCTCGTAAGGCAGATCATCAAGAAAAGAAGTTAATGACTGATTTTTCTTAGAAATAAGAAATTAAAAGTAGAATTAATTACAACTGACTCTTGCAGAACCATTTTTCCAGTGTCCTAAATATTGAGACCAAGAGCAGCCACGATCCAAAATGCCATTTTCAACTAACTGTTTAGCCTTTTTAACAAGATTCAACACAATAAAATCAAACAAGGAAACAAGTGCACCACTTCAAATATAAATGGATAAACAGCTTAAGGGACTTTGCTGTTACAATACATACAATTCTGGTATGAATACCATTGGCTATAGCAAAAGGAAAAGGAAAGATTAAAACATGCATCATGGTATTTGTACTTAGGCCAAGTGTTCATGAACCCCACTGTCTATCTACAGTAGCACTTGCTAAGGGTAAAAACAGAAAATAGTGCATCACTGATATTCACTTGCTTTAGGCAGTCATTAATTACAAGATTTCAAGAGCTGGAGTTGACAATGCATTTAATAGGATGGATCTGTGTTACAGAACCTTGCAGAATTGTTTTTTGAACCTATTTACTAGAGCAGTAGATCAACCTGTACAACAGTAAGAAAATACATTTATGAAAGAGATTCAAAATAATTGCTTTCTAAAAGGTTTCCAGAGTTGGGTTCCATAGCAAGGAGCTCTGCAGAGGCCATTTCAGTAGGTGATTTTGTTTTAGTATATACAACCTGAATAAGCTGATGGAAAAAAAATGATAGGCAAAAATAACTGGATTTTTGGCTCTGCTATTGAAGGAGATCACTTTTTAATAAACAGCACCAGACAGGTTATTAATCTAAAGCTTTTAGACATACTTTTACTCTACACTAATCAATATTTTCATATTTTCAACAATAACATAAAAGAAGTACATATTCTGGCATGTGAATTACACACTGATAAAAATAAAACTGATGCAGAAGACAAAAAGGAATTACCTTCTTGTGTTTTTTTGCTGTGCATTGCAGTCAGAATGTTTAATTGAAGCTGAAACTTTTTGCTTAGCCAGGATTATTTCTTTAGCCTAAAATAAAAATAGACAAAACATAATTCTCATAAAAGTTGACACTTTTGCTTGCAAGCATTTAAATAATCTTTCAAAAATAGAAAATTGAGAGTGTCTGCATAGATTTTCTCTTGTGACATTTACTCTTTCTGTTATATTTTAACACTCTTCACGCAGCATGAAACACAGACATAAGGCAAGTTAAACCAAATTATCTGAATGGAAATATAGTCAAACATTTATAAAATTATACATAAAAGAATATTTAAATATATACATCTACTTGTGTTTAAATATATACTATCTTGTTTAGCACCATGTACATTACTGTCTGCATCTGGGTTCTGGTGTCCAAGTACTTGTTCTGATATTTTTATTAAAAAATCAGCTGCAGTCTGGACTTCTCCTCACTCAAATGACAAGTGACCACAAACTCCCTCAGCTCCTTTGCTAAAACAGAAACTTTAGATTCAAAGTCCAGATGAATTCCCCTTCTCAAAGAAAACACATCCACCATGATTTTTTGGAATATGTGTTTTTGACAAAAGGGTATCTCATTGCAAAGGATCTCTTTCCCTTCATAACAACAGCATGGGAGAGGGATCCCTTAAGCATCTTAAAGAGGACGAACAGGAACCATACCAAATAGTTCATGTTACTGACTCTTTCATAGTCCAATTGATTTGAGAGCAGTCTGTTCCAGAAGCCTCGTGAATTTAGTCTCCACTCTGAACCCCAAATTATATAAAGACAGAGTCTGTAGCTTCTGTCATCTGTTTCTGGAAACCAGTGTGAAGAGGCTGAACCCCTCTGATTCTGTATATACTTTGAGGAGGGAAAGAAACCCTTGTTTCTTTCTATCTTCTCTCTTTTCAAGTGTTCTTTTTTTTGTTTTTTTTTTTTAAACAGAAATTCATTCTGCTGATCCCCTTGAGACTTGTGCTTCTTATTTTGTCCTCAGAGCATGCCATGAAGGATGGTGGAGAAATGTGCTGATTCTGCACTCCTAAGAAAATACATCCTTCACAAAAACTGACCTTGGAACTTAGGGAAGGGTTGGGATTTGCCTACTTTGGGCTCAGTAGTAAGATAACAGTGTGAAATTCGAAGCCTGTAGTATATAACAAAATAGACTAAATTAATATAATGAAGCTTTCTGAAAGTTATACTATGATACTAATATTTATGATACTAATACTATGATTTCTAATATTTACATTTTTGTGTACAGTTTAGGGCACCACAATATAAAAAAGACATGAAGCTGAGAGCATGCAAAGGAGGCCACAAGGATGGTGAAGAGTCTGGAGAAGCTGTATGAGGAGTGCCTGAGGTCACTTGATTTCTTCAGCCTGGAGGAGATGGAGGGGAGGCTTCATTGAGGTCTTCAACATCCTCATGAGAAGAAGAGGACAGGCAGGCACCGATTTCTTCTCTCAGGTGACCAGTGACAGGTGCCAAGGGAATGCCTGGAGTTCTGTCAGGGGAGGTTTAGGATGGATATTAGGAAAAGGTTCTTTACCCAGAGGGTGTCTGGACACTGGAACAGGTTCCCCAGGGAAGTGGTCACAGCACCACACCTGAAAGAGTTCAAGAATCACTTTGACAATGCTCTCAGGTATACGGTGTGAGTCTTGGGGTGTCCTGTGCAGGGCCAAGAGTTGGATTTGATGATCCTGATGGGTTCCATCCATCCCAGCATATCCTGTGATTCCATGATTAATTAGAAAACAGAAAATGCACCCCTTAAAAGATCATTATCAAAGGATTCCAGACAGAGATGTTTTGAATAAAATCTGGAGTATATTTGAGAAAACAGAAGGAATATGCGAAAGCCATATTTTTTATTCATATTTTCAGTCCATCTTTTTTTTCCTACAATGGCCTTCTTATCCTACAATGGGAATTTCTCTGAGTAAACAGTTTTTCCCTGAAACTTATTTATGCTGAAGGATTATTAGATTTCTAGGCTTCCACAGCTGTGTCTCCACATGCCTTTGATGGTAATGAAATATTACCACATTTACCATACCTAGATAAGTAAGAATTATATAAATAATTCTATCAAATAACACTGACATGCATAATACACACCACTCCTATTTTTAGATTAATTAAGGCATCTAACTCTCATTGATCTTTAAATTTCTAATCTCTTTTGAAATCCCAGGCAATAAAAAGCTGTCAGAATTCATTTGTGGCTGGTAATATAATAAAGAATTAATCAGAAGTCCAAATTTTACTCTCTGACTCACTAAACTAAGAAAAAGAAAGTTTTAAAACATGACAGAGAATGTCTCAGAACCCTAAATAAAACCTGCTTATTAATAACACTGGGGTTTGATGCTTTTACTGAGGCAGCAATTAAAATGCTGTTGTAATCTACTGATGACATTTTATGAAATAATTTATTTAATATGCCAATTTTAGTCAAATTCTATTAAAGAATCTCCCAGTTTTTCATTTGCCCTCATCATCTGCAAAGATGATGCTGCCAGAGCGTAGAGGTTCAAAATCTGAGAAGCTTCATGTCACAAATATTTTTCCCACAACATGAGGCATGTACAAGGTAACCACTGTCAACACCTTACTCATGCAAAATCTCCATACAAAGGATTATTGCAGTATAAACACTACACTTTCAAAGTGTTACTATATTATTTCATTGAACATTGTGTGCTTCAGTTTATTTTGATGACCTTCCAAAAAATGCTGGTAAACACTGCCTTAGAAAGGCACTCATTCTGTGGTGATTTGTTGTGTAGCAAGTAATATGGTTAAAAATATGTTTCCAGAAATGAATGTAAAAATTATTCCTTTCTTTTACTTCATGTGGAATTTACTATCTCCAACATCTGTGATGTGACAAAATCATCTGAGAGGCAAGGAAAGAGGTTTTGTTTTTGTTTCTAAAGACTAGGGAACTATAAACAGGCTGGAAGATGAATGGTGAAAAGTTTATTAACCTGATCAGAAGCTCACTAAAACAAGTGAAAACACTTAGAATTCAGATAAATTTCTATTGTGTTACTGAGAAGAGAGAGATATTTTTAGGACACTATTGTATGAATCTTATTATAGGAGACTATTTTTAGATTAGTGGACAACATTTCAGTTATGTAAGGAATGTGCTAGGCCATTTATCTAGCTGCAGAAACAATATTATTTTGATAACTGTTTTTTAGAAACAAAAGGATAAAATACAGTGTAATATAGTAATTAAGCTTGTCTTGTCACTGATACAGCCTGAAAGAAATTGAATGTATTCTGGTCTTCCTATTAACTTACTAAGAGGAATTCCCATTAAGTTGCTGATCTCAATTAGTATTCTCAAATATTGATAAAATCAGCAAAAATATTCTGCAAGAAAAATATCTATTGGCCTTCCTGTTGTCAATCATTATTCATTTACCTTTCTTCCTATATTACATCCCATTAATCATAATGATAAAATTTGTATGGTTCAAGATCATCTGGAGAGGATCTATGCCCCAAAAATTTAAACTGAGCCCTCTATTTCAGTCCTAGGGGAAGAGAACAGATTCTGTGACTGTAAAAAGAACAGTGAACAATAGGTTAGAATCCTTTACATGTAATTGCAGTGAAATAACACAGATTCATCTTTGATCAGCAAATCCATGAAGTTCACAGGATCACAGAATGCTGGAGACTGGCAAGGACCTGTGGAGGTCATCTAATCCAAGCCCCCTGCCAAGCAGGGCCCACTTGAGCCAGTTGCCCAGGACCACGTCCAGATGGCTTTAGAATATCTCCAGGGATGGAGGATTCACAACCTCCCTGGGTGACCTGTGCAGACACCTGGTCACCCTCACAGTCAGAGTTTCCTGCTCTTCAGAGGGAACTCCTGCATTTCAGTCTGTACCCACTGTCTCTGGTGCTGTCTCTGGGCACCACTGAAAAGAGCCTGGCTCTGACCCTGCACCCTTCCTTTAGGTATTTCTGTGTATTGACAAGATCCCCTTGAGCGTTCTCTCCTCCAGGCTGGACAGTCCCAGCTCTCTCAGCCTTTCCTCATAGGAGAGGTGCTCCTGTTCCTTGATGACCTTTGTGGCCCTTTGCTGGATTCTCTCCAGCAGGTCCATGCCCCTCTTGCACGGGGGAGCCCAGCACTGGACACAGCACTCTCTCATTGGTGTCTCTCACCAATGCTGAACAGAGGAGGAGGAGGAGGAGGAGGATGGCCTCCCTCCACCTGCTGGCCATGCTCCTAATGCTGCTCAGGACACAGCTGGTGCTCTTAGACAGAAGAGGGTATTGCTGACTCATGTTCAGCTACATGGCAACCAAGACTCCCAGGTGCTTTTCTGCACAGCTGCTTTCCAGAATCCACAGACAGCACAGGCACCATGCAGCATTCCATTCATGCATCCCTTGCTGTGTCCAAGCTACTCAAGAAGTTTTAACCAGCCCAAGGCTTGGTTAGAGAGAACCAAAGCTGAGAACATCTACCCAGTTATTCTATAGAACTACTCTCTCCTCACATTTTACTGATATATATTCTGAGAATCATGTAGTCTGAGATGAAGTATGCTCCAGAGCCTCAGGCCAGGCAAAATACATAGATGTAGCTAAAATATCAAGGTAGGTTAAATATAAAGTTAATAATGGAATAAAGGCAGTTTAATTCATCAATCATAGTATGAAAAGAGAATATTCATTTTGCTGATTTAGGTATGATTTCATAGGCAGGCAGCAGAGTTAATATATATCCAGAGACATTTGGAAATATTTACATTTTCTAAGGCATTGATCATCCACAAAGGGACTAGCAAGATGTATGAGCAATAAAAGCAGGGTATAGGACAGAAAACTGCAGAAACAAGTAACTATTAAACAAAAAAATCATATACATTTGAAAATTACACTATCCAATATGACAAATGTCAAGGCCTCATTTTCAAACAAATTTATGGAAACATAAATTCTCATTTGAGTGTATTTTGAACATTCAGAAAATACCTACCTTAACCAAATAAGTACAATTTTCAGTATTCTTACAGTTTTTGGCAAAAATGCATGTTTGATGCTAGAGTGACAGTGTGTGATTCAATGAGAGGCTGTCCTCATGGGGACAGACAGATGGTATGGGGCTGGAGTGCAGAAGGGAACATAGAAGGTAATAACCACAAAAGTTAGAGCCAAAAGTCAGAGCTACTAGATGCATAGTCTTAGAATTAAATCAGAGCACAAAGAGAAAAAATGACCTCATATAGCAGGTGAAGTCATTTCAGCTAAATAGCTTCTTCATTCAGAAAGAAATGCTGCATTTGATATATTCTGGTGGACTTGCACATATCCCCTGCCCTTACATGACAGAGAAGTTTCCTAAAGGCCAGAAGGTAAGGCTAGAGCGCCAAGAGATTGTTTTTTTACTGTAACTATCCCTGGTCAGGATTACCATATTCCAAAAGCCAAAAGTATAAGATGTCCTACAGAGGCCTTAAAAGCAACCTGACCCTCCCAAGGCAACAGCAGAAGATGCTGCAGTTGATTAACTTCTCCCTCAGCATCCAGAACCCCACCATATAATCCATTCTCATCTCTGGAACTCCACCTCCCTAGAATTTCCAGCTCCCTGTCTGCTCCAAGCAGTTTCAGTTGAAACACCATGTTGCTACAACCTTCTTGCTCTATGGTCACAGTAGTTTGTACAGCTGGTCAGGGGATCCTTTCCAGCCAGGCAGAGCATGAAGGGAAAATGAATTAAGCAACTCTTTTTCTGAACACCTGAGAAATGAGAGTACTGCATCATCCCTTTATTTAAACAAATATGTAACCTTCATACATATGTGTGCCACACACATTCTGATAAACTGATTTGTTCTAATTATTTCACAAGTGGAAAAAGGAAGCAGGTATGTGTTTATTTTCATTATTTAAAAAAGCTATCTTCTTATACATTTGCACAATACCGCATGTTTTGCATAGTCTCTTTTAGCATATAAAAAAGCTGATCTTGTTTAAAGTAAAGGAAATACAAGTTTCTATTAATACTGATTTTCATTACGTTCCTTTAGAGGGATTTTAAATACTAAGGCTTGGCTGTGCAATTAAATTGTCTTTATGCAATGTTCCTTTTTTTGGAAAATATACTCTGATGGGAAAGGCTAGGCTGTGTATCTTTAGCAAGCCAGATGTTACCTGCAACTCAGAAACATTCCCAAAGTACTCACAACATTTAAGGACCTTTGTGTGATGTCTCCTATTTTACATACCTTTGGCATGGTGACAACTAAATGACCAGTTGTTTGTGATCTTTTAGCAGAGCTGCTGTCTGGCTTCACTTCCTCAGGGAGCACAAGCTGAAAAGGCTATGAAACAAAATGGAATAGAAATATATCATGCTAAAGTATATGATAGTATATTCATAAAAATGAATAATATTTTTTTCTTTCTTTCACATGGACAAAACAAATACAAAGCCACCACTATCACATCCTTTGATTTTAAGGACACTGCAGATCTAAATGCTTTCACTTTATGTATGGTATTACTAAACCTAATAAATTATGCTAAATAGCTTTTGCTTACAAGTAGAGTCAGATGTATGTTCCTGAATTGCTGCCATTCCTGAAGTGGCATTTCTAAAGAAGGTTATAAATGATGCTTGACTTATATTAGCAACTAAATGAGAAAGATTAACCAGTCTATTTCGACATAAATCAATTCTCAAGTTTTATTTACGCAGTTGGTTCAGTTAAAAATAGGGATTTTGGTTTACTGTGGAAGTACTTTGATTTTTTTTCTTAATGATGATAAAATTAAAACCACTGAGAAGAGAGAAAACTGGAATGACATTTTAAATGCCCTTCCAAAAGAATATACATCCATTGGTTTCTGTCAGCTATAAATTCCAGATTGTGAAATTGCTAAATTCTAGCCTAGGGCAACTAGGAAGCTCTCTTCTAAAGTGAATTATGGAACACTGTATGGGGAGGAATAAAAAGACAGGAGAGAAGGAAAGTGAAATTTTATTTTAGGCTTTGTACATCTTCTGGTTCGGACTTCCACAGTTTATGTGTGGTTCAAAATGATGCTGGTATTGAAAGAACATTCACTCTGCATAGATGCAAATGACTGGTAACTTACAGAAGTCAGATCCAGAGTCCACTGAATAACTATGGCAAACATTAACTCTTGATTTGAAATGAATGTATAAGAAATCACAAACCTTTCCCTTCACCAGTACTCGTATGTAAGTTGGCTGCACATCAACATCAAGTAAAGAAGTGTCCAAATGTCTTCAGAATGAAATATAAATAAATTAATCAATCTACAATAGACCATATAGCTCTCTCAAAATTTCATAGTTTATAAAGCACAATCTTAAATTTATTAAATTATTAAAGTTATTAAATTTTCCAAAATACTATTAGGATTTAAAGTTTTGGGGAAAACACCCCATGATCTTCTTGTGAATGTCACTTATAAAAAGGTCTAAATTCTATCAAGTCCATGACATCAGCTATTGTATAACTGCAAGAATTCAAAATCCTTGAGGAAAACAAAAAGGTCTTTCCTTTCTTAGTACAGTGCTTTACATTAATATGAACATTAATCTACGTGCTATTTATAATTGTGAAAATAATTTGCTACTTTTCCTTCTGAAGGTTTTACTACTAAAATTATAACAGAAATTCCTTTTTTTTTTGTACAGAATTTGCTGGAAAACAATTAACAGATATACTTTCCATTCCAGAAAACACAGTAATTTTAAATCTTTCAAACAAAATTTGTGGCCTGTAAAAGTTCCACTTTTACATCTGCTCTTCACTATGTGACACCTGATGTGACTTATGGGAATGCACAAGTACATATTTCCCATTTCCTCTTTTACAACATTACTTTACAGGTGAATTTTTCAAATGCTTTAGTCTGCATTTCTTACAAGTGAGCACAGACTATTAACACACAGACTACCCAGGTACCCAAAGTGTTCAAGAAATGACTGTATGTGGCCCTTAATGCTGTGGTGTAGTTGACAAGGTCATGATGGGTCAAAGGCTGGACTTCATGACCTTGAAGGTCTTTTCCAACATAAATGATTCTGTGATTCTGCAGTACATCCAGCAATTTATTGCACCTGAATAGATTTTCTGATGTTCCAGAAAAAGATCTGTATCTTCTAAGTCAGGAACATAGAGCAAACATCTTTTGAGTGAAATTAATGACTTTCAAGGGAAGCACACCTGGCATGAATAATATTTTTGTGCTATAAAACTAGTTCAAGTTTTATGTAACAAGTTTCTGTCATGGATAGATACACTTGTGGGTTTCCAGCCCCTTCCTGAAGAATGGAAAAGGTCATAGTCATGCTTAGCAGTATATGTACTACTTCCTTGTTGTATTTTGCCTGATTCAACCAAATTTCTTCCAAGCAATCCTCTGGTACATTCCAGGAATAGGTATGAGCCAGGGACTCTTTCCACTAATCAAGGAAAATAAGACAAGTCTACTCTACTCTGTCTCGGGGAGAAGAAGAGTTTAACTAGAAGCACATGAACTGTACTGAAGCACTTCTGCGGCCAAAGCATGAGCAAAAAACCCACTCCTTACAGCCTTTATCTTCAAAGGAAGAATGGAAAAGATTTTACATATGTGTAAGAGAACAGGTGTGGAAGACACCTGTGGGCTGCAGAAAACATCAGTTCCCAAAAGGACTATTAGACACAGTGTCCATTCAGGATTAACAGAACAGTCTGAAGGGACTTTGGCCTATTCAGCTTCACTTCTTTGGCACAGGTTTTGAGATTGGTTCCATTATCCACTACATTATTTGTTTTCTTCTTGAAAAGTCCCCTTTACAGAGAGCAGTATAACTGAAAAACTGTGCATTACATCTTATGAGTGGCAAAAATTATTGGGAAAAAAGATCTGACCTGTAAACAGCAAGATCCAAGATGATCTGGTTGTTTTCTTCATCATCTTTCAGAGAGAAATGAAGCCTAATAACAATGACAAGAAACACCTCCACGATAAATACTACTAGAGTGAATAAGCAAACATTACAGCACAGTTCAAATGTTAGCAATTTTAGATGAATACAAACACCATTTAGACAATATGTCATGTCATCATTTAAAAACAGTTTCAATTTGCCCCATGAACAGAAAAAAATACTGGCATTTGAGCCAAGGTCATTCTGATATTTATTTTCTGTTCTCCCTACTCAAACCACAAGAAAAATAAAAAAAATCCACTGCTGAAGGTCAGTTAAAATTAAGCTCATTCTGGCAATGCAGAACGAGAGACATCTGCTGGCGAAACCTGTCTGCTCTATTACATCTTCATAGAAAAAACAGTTCCAAAATGCATGAAAAACATGGAACTTTGTAATTCTGATCTTATGGTATGTTTAAAAAAATGCACTTCTGTTCAGAGTAATTAATTTGCCCCAAGTATAAAAATCTGTCTGTACATTTCCAAAGTAAAACATGATTTGCATAATATCCTTGATTCTATAAGCTTTATATTTGTTGAAAATGAGCCTGTAGATTGTATTAGCTGCGTGTTTGTGATCTGTTGGCTGTGTTCTTAAAATTGAGAATGAATCTTACCAGTTATAAATTGATACCATCTATTACTACAACTGTAAAGAGATCTAGTCTAGACTTACAAGTTCTGCTCATATGCTCAAACATTTCCCATGCATGAAAGCAGAGGAAAAAAGAGAATGAAATTTCCTACAAATGAGAAGCTTTTGGTAAATTAGTTATTGGTATAAAATGAAAGGATTTTGCTTAATATAATTTATCTGTGCTATTTCAGTGGCATTAAAATACTTTGATAAGATGGGTTCATGTAATGGAAAGATGCTCATAGGTTAACAGATCAGATGATATACTTTTTCAACAATAAAAATATTTGCCAGATATACTTTTCACTCTTTGCTCTCCTACATTCTGGAACAGTCAATTTGCAAGAAAGTTTACAGAGGTTGCAGTTTACAAGTATTTTTTAATGGAAAAGTACAAAGAATACAAAACAGCTTTATTCCTTTTCATGCTTTTTGTCTTACTGCATCACTGATTTTGAGAATCCACTAAAACATGAAGGGTGAACTAGAGGACAGAATTATAAAATTTTCCAGGAGGAATCTTAATTAGAACTGAAGAAGAGAAATAGCCTGTTCTCAGCAGCAAGCAGCCATTCCTCTTGCTAACTTTCCAAAAGAACATCAGAGAAATTTGGACATTTTTATGGACATGAGACTTCCACGTTAAAGCAAAAACTTTGGAGAACACCATCTGCTTACTTGTATCTCTTTCTTTATGTCTCTCCAATACACTGCCAGATTGCACTGAACAGCTGTGACATTCTTGTTGAAGTCATGACAAAAAATGCTCATTGGTCTGGATTTTATGTGGGCACATCCACAGACTAAATTCAGAAAACTTGGGTGACACAAACAGGGATGCTACTAACAGTGAACTCTGTTTCTTCTAAAAAAGATAGCTAGAGATTTAATCTAAATGTCTCTGTTTTTTAGAGGCACAAGTAACTTCTATTAACACAAGATTTAAATTATTTTAGGCTTGTCTTTTTGGATTAGAAAATTATACTTTTTTTTTTTCAGTCAACACATTTTTACTGAAAAAAGTACATCAGTACAATGGAAAGTATAGACAGACTAAACATGGCTCTACATGACACTAAACTTGACACTAAACTCTCCCAGTACCTTTAATTCTCTCTGTTCTACTGAAAACTGTGCACTACATATAATTTCTTGAATTTGCAACGATTTCTAAATTTCCAAGATTTAGAAAGCAGTCTTCATGCTAATGATAAGCATGTTCACAGATTTGGTTTTGCAGCTAAATCAGTCTTAAATGGAAAAACTTCTTCACAGGACAGCAGAGAGGTAAGTGTCCACTTTCTCATCCCACTCTGCTGCAGGAGGCCCTGTGGGGAGCTGTTTATAAGGAATAGTGTTTGCACTCAGTCCCCTGCTTTCCCTTAGAAAATGAAGGTTTGGTTCAAGTAAAATCAATGGCTGATATCCTTGGAAACTCATTCCAAAACACCCAAAAACCCAAGTGCCTTTGTCAATGGTAAAACACAAGACATTCCCCGTGTCCCCATCCTCTGTTGCTGGAGACCTCACTCAGGGTCACTGGGCCTCTTGCCACAGGAGCTGATTATCCTTCCCAATTCTGCCAGTTTTACATCTATCATCAGAGGACAGAATGATTTTGTCCAGAAGTATTACTGGGATGTATTTTTTCATATTTAAAGTGAATTCTCATACACATTTATGTTCAACAGTTAACAGTCAACAGTTCACAGTTTTTACACTATTAGCAAGATGCTCGAAGAAAGAGCCTTACTATAGAAGGGCAAAGACTAAAATATCTTATATCTTTTACAGAAAAACAAGTTTTTCAATCTTTAAAGACAAAGATGTTAAATTAAACAATCTTCAACACTTAATACAATGACAACTGATTATTTTTCCAACATCAGAATATAAATTTAGAATGCAGTTTTCCCACAAGGAATATAATACTGCAACAAGAATTTCTCAGCCCTCTTATTTCTAGATTGTCACATATATTGAAATAGCTGCCCAAATCAACTACAGAGAGATTAGACTGTTTAACCTCTTAACCTTACATACTTAGGCACATTCACATTCAGAACTTTTCCTTCTGCAGTGACCAATGTCCAAGCAGTCTTCTCTCTCTTTTTCAATTCCCTTAACAAAACAGAAAGAAAAATTGTTTATGGTTAATCATTAAAAAGTTGTATTATTATGTTTAATAGCAAAAATAAAGATGGCAAGAGGTAAGAATTATCTGGTATTTGATGTTAAGGCTACAATTTAGTTCAGATTGCATCACGGGTCCAATTGCACATTGAGAACGTCTAAAGATGATCAAATAATTTATAATGTCACAACTTACATGGACAGTGACTTCTTCTGCATGTCACCATGTCCATTATCAAACAGAAATATATCAAATTATCTGGTATACCACAAGAAAACCATGGATGGCTTAAATGTATGAAATGGGACAGTTTTCTGTTTAATTCTTCTAGTTAGGAATGGTCAAATTCATCAGGAGGTGTTGCTGCTGATAAATGGTTTGATATATGGGCAAGCAATTCTAAAGAATTTTTATTCATGCTCACTTGATTACTCCCACTGAACAAATGCCTGGCCTGCCTTCAAACAGCATCTGTCTCTCAATCACTATTTTGCTCTAGCAAAAAGAATTTTAATGGTCAAAAGATTAAAAGCAGCATCAAATAGGATAGAGTAGGACCAAAAGGCAGACATATAGATTATTTGTTGATGCATATATTACATTTTTTGTTGTGTTCTTTGTTCAAAAAATACAATACATATTCCAGACTTATTGATGATACTGATATATTACTTTAATATTCACTATCCATTTTCAGCTATGAGCAATTAAACTATATCTGACTTTCATTTAGTATAATAAACCAGCTACAATAAATTTATCTGCCCAAACAAGGTAGATCACAGTAAGATCATTAAGACTTGTAATACTGGTATTTTCCTGTGTAAATGTTTAGATTATGGGCAAGAGAAGGAAGAGCCTGGAATCTTAGTAACATGAAAAAGAAAAGTGTTCACATTTAAGTAAAAATATAAAGTTTTCTTTAAAAAAACAGCACTCTAATTGTCATGTTGCATTAAACCACTCTTCAGCTGGGCAATATAGCAGGTATGGCCACTTCAGTCAGCGTATTAAAAGGGAAAACATTTCTCAAAAACCAACAACAATGCATTGCTTCTTTTTTGTTCCTGAACCTATTTCTTACTATAAATTCAATGTTAAGGTAAATCACTAATGATAGATACAAAATATTATAGGTTTAGAACACCTTGGGGGAAAAAAACCCACAAAAATAGATTTGGTCCATAAATACAATGGATTTGGAGAAGAAATAAAAACACTTAAATAGACCTACTGGAACAACTACATAAAACCAATTTCTGCTTGAGAAAGACAATTATCCAAGTGTTAAACACTATTCTATAATATAAATCAGCTTTTATGTGGGATCTGTGGGCTGCCTCACCTGAATTCCTAGACTTGACACTTAAATGTAAAGTGAATGAAGCATCACTCTGTTCAAAAGATGTTCTCAGAAACACCTCACAAATTATATTCTACCACCTGCTAGCTTTTAATAATCTGTTCCCAGATGAAATTGTCTATTCATGTGAACCATTGTAAGGAGATGCCGTGAAACTTTCTCAACACCAAATCAAATGACCCATGAAAGGATTTTTAAACTCTTTCAATGCCTTAGAAATTTAGAAAAATTCATAAATTAATTATCTATCTTTATTATAACACTGTTTGGACTGTCCTTGAAGCTTTAAAGGGAAGCATTTGGAACTAATTTGCTTTTGACTACAGCAAGGCATTTCCAAACATAGCAAAACTCGAACTGGCTAAAATCTGAGTTTCACAGAAGTACTTCCAGGAAAGTGCTAGAACTTGAATTAATAATAGCAACAAGTTATTATTAACAAGCAAGCACTTCCAGATTTCCTGGAGAACTCCCTAGGACTGACTTTTTCAATACTTAGCCTTGACAAAAATTTTAAAAAGCAAGCCCTAAAAAGAAGAGCTGAAAAAAAAAATCTCCGGCACAATGTTATATAAGCAAAAGAGAGAGAGGAAAAAAAAAAACAAAGACATTGTAAACAAAAAGACATTGTTTACAATGTCTGTGGAACTGATAAGCCAGCAGCAATAAAATACGGGGTTTTTTTGCTAGTATCTGCATATATTTTGCATGTTCAGCAAAACAAGTAACAAATTTATAAAGTTTTAAAGGCTTTTCAGAGACCAGACTTCTTCAGATTCACTATGCCAAATAGCACAGATAAAAGAATCTTATGACTCATGACAAATATCTTTGATAAAGTATAAGAAAAACATTTCTCAGTTACATGGAAAAAGTGCCTGAAATGCCATTTGTGCAAAAAACTTGTAGCATGGCCTGCATTACGTAATGAAATCTGCAGAATGGATAAATGTTTTTAGAAGAATGTTAAATGTTGAACTACACAAAATAGCTGATAGAAAAGTGGAACTTCTAAACGCCATAAAAAGTAGTTGAAGAAACAAATTATATTTAAAAACTCAGAGTAAAAATAAAATAAGGAGTACCTAAATGAAGTTTAGAAAATGAAAGAAAACAAAATCAACAATCTGAATATTTAGTTTAGACTGTATAAGCCTATTTTAACAAGCAACAGGGATTTAAGCTGTCAGTTCTCAGTAATATTTAATGTCAGGCAATGATCTGCCTGTTCTGTACCTCTGAAAATTTCTCCTTCAATTCATCAAAGATATTAAAACAAAGAAGTACCTTACATTGTCTTTAGCTCTCCGTTTTTCTTCAATATATCTGTGAGTTTCTAATCTAGATTCTGGAGTGTATGGTGTAGGCTCCTCCCAAAATTTTCTGTCTTCATCATCATTTTCAACTGTTCTGCACCTTTCCCGCTCTCCATCTCCTTCTGCCTGAATGGGTTTTTCCTGTGGGGAGTCTGGGCTATACAAGATCACTGAAATATTATCCCAATGAAATGAAGGAAGAGTAACTTGCTAATAAATTACTGCAATAATATTTTTTCAACCCAATAATAAATGTACAGTTCCTACCAAGAATGGTATCTTATATATATGGAGAACATTCTCTGCTCTGCTTCTTTTGTCAATCAACAAAGCATATTTTGACATAATGCTTCATTTACCTGACTATGAAGTGATAGTATGGCTATACCTAATCCCCTGAATACCCTGATAAATAGTTCAACAGATTTAATTTCAGAAAAAGATTTTCAGATACACTCACAACTTTCAGGTAAGAAAAAACCTTCAGTCCATGTGCTGTTTAAGAATTCCCAATATTAGGCAGCAACAGAGAGAAATTTGTAAGGTAGCAATGAGCATTTCCTCAAATGCAATCTTAACACCTGAATAATTTTTTCTCCCTAGCTCTAAGCTTCTGTATATCTCTATCAATAGAGAGAGAAAACTAAATTTATGATATAGGTCTGATCTATGAGGACCAAGTTCTGCAGGCAGCTTCATGAAATAGTCTCTATGGGATTAAAAATAAAATGGTGGCAAGTGCAATAGGAGATGACCCCAGACAAAAACCCTGCTGCTGTCTAGGTAATGTCAGTGACATGAAGTGGAAGAAGTAGGAAAATCAACACCAAAGGCCTGCAATATTCCATTTCAGTCTTCAGATGCTGACGATAATGCTAAGGGAAAAGCATTCATAGATGAACAGCTGCTTTCTCTGGAACCCCTGCTTTACCTTAAACAACAATTTCCAGCTGTTCTCCTGAAAGAAACTATTAATTACACTATTTTGGCACCCAGACAACTTAGCTTGGAGTTTTGGGAGAAAAAATTCTATTGAACTGTGTCTGAAGGTCAATAATAAATTATGTTTGTAACTAATTACATTTTTCATTAGAGATAACATGCATGAGGAGAAATAACTGTGCTTGAATCAACAATAAAGATGAACAAAAATATTTGTGGAATACAAATATTAAAAAATTCCATTAAAGTGGAATTACATAAACACTTTAACGGAAAAAGCCAAACTTGTGAATAAAGAATAATGTTTACTCACAAACTGTTGTTGTTTACTGTTACCTGTCACATCCAAGCTTAGAGTCCATCTGTTTCTGTTTTTCATCCTTTCTTTCTTGCATTCTTCTTTGAGCCTCTTCCTTTTCTCTGGCCCTTTTGAGAAGGTAAGCTTGTTCCTGTTCTCTGATTTTCCATTTCACTTCTGGATAGTTTTGAAGTGCTTTAATCCTCTCTGAACGTTCTATTTCTTTACTATCCAAATACTTCCCAAAAGGAAAAAATTATAAATATGTGAGAAATTATAAACATATTCAAATCAATAAATCTATTCAATTGTAGTTTAATTTTGATAATTAAGTTCTTTCTATAATTAGAAATGCATCCTTCACATATCAATAGCACTATGTAAGTTATACTTTATTACAAAGAATTAACAATAACTTGCTATTCAGATCTGAAAATGGTTTTTGTGTTTCTAAGATCTGCTTTTAGCATTTTCCAGGAATTTTAATTAGTCTTATTAGACTATACAGTAGAGAGAGTCCCTTCAGCCATTTCTGGTCTTTGTCTGACTTTGATTCAGCCCAAAATTATTTCTTTTGGCTGAATTTCTATTTTTCTCTTATTGCCAACTGAGTAAATTGAATCTATTCTTAATAAGTTAAGCAGTGCCTGTGCTTCTCTGAGGAAAACTGTGAGAACATATTTCAGGCCTGAGACTGTTTCATTGACAGGAAATCATTACATCAGTTCAGTCATAGCACAAAACCACAATCTCAAAGCATCTATTTCCAGCCAATGCAATGTTGTGCAATTTTACACCAACTTGTATTTTTTCACTGTCTCACACTGCAGGTTTAGTACATATTGTTGGAATGGTACCAACAACCCACTAACTTTCTGCAATTGTGCTAATAATTTAAAAATGCATTGTATATAACAACCATAAGAAAAAAAAGTCCCAGAACTGTACAATACATTTAATTGAAAAAAAATTAAAAAACTTTTGTTTGAGAATCTCCAATAAAGATGACAGAAAAGTTAATGAATAATTGTTGTTCCATGAGAATACAACCAATTATTATCATATCATTTATTGTAGCCATTTATTCTTCGGAATAGAATTTAATTTCCTGTGAATAGTAAGAAAAAGTATTTTAGCTTTCCAAGTACAGGTGTTCATTTTGTTTAGGATAAGTATGTTCAGTCAACAGTACTCATGTTTCATTTGGATTTAAATTTTAATATCTTACTTTTAATTGCTGAAGAGTTGACACTACAAATTGTCTATAACCTTCAAATTCAGTACATGGGTTACCCATTAGAAACAATTCCTTCAGATGAATATTGCATTTTAGGGATTCAATACTGGAGAGTTCACCAATGAAATTTGCTGTCAGGTCAAGTTTCTTCAATTCTTCACAGCCTGTTTGAAAGAAACCTTAATTCAATTTGTCCAAAACATAACTGTACACATGATATACATACACACACATACACACTTGGATATAAAACTGTCTCCTGTGTTCTGTAAACTGATTTCATTCTATCAGACCTCATCTTTTCCAAGACTCTTTCTGAGTGAAAGAGTGACTCACAGCTAAAGTTTATGAGCTTACAATATTTACAGGAATAAAACAAAGTCAGTAAAATACAAAATACCATAACATTATTGGCTTTATCAGTATCAAAACTTTGTGGACATTCATAGATGAGCTATTAAATATTTAATTTTCAGATAAGCTGGATTTCATTTTTAACAGTCTGATTGCCTTGATACCCCTTCTCAGCTAAGTCTCAATCATATGGCTAAAATCCAATCCAACTGCTTAAGGACAGCAGGATCAAGGATGAGTTTCAGTTCTGAGTATGGTTAATCTCTGGTAATATTATTCAAGTACGAAGATAAGATCTCCCAAAAACTCACTGCAAGTTAGGTTTTCCAGTCTGTGGACTCAGCTGTCATTGTAAATACTTTATCCCTGGTTAAATTGCAAATACTGGTGAGAAAATGTTTGTACTAAAACAATTCATTACAAACAGAAACTCTAAATTAGGTAACAAAATGCTCTGGAAAATCTGATTTTTTAATTTATTAGCCTCTCCTTTTATCATAATGTGTCCATGAATCATAAACTTGACTCTAAGAGTAGAAAGTTTAGCTGAGAGCAAGCTCAACTTTGATCCACATCACTGTAATCACTTTCCTTTCCTGGTCTATTTGTTAAGTTTTATGCACAATTGGGCTGTAAGAAAGTAAACAACTCAGAACAATTTATTAGGGGATTTAAATAACCCAAATTTATGCAAGGGCCAGTCCCAAAGATTGTAGCTCCTAAGTAAATGACAAATCACAGTAATAAATAATACAACATGATAGATTAATTTAAAATTTAGTGGCATGAAAATAAATGCAACTTTCTCAGCAAATTCCCAAATATGTACTACTTTACCTACTTCTTCAACATTTTCAAATTTGTGTTTAGAGTATTTGCTTGTTTCTTATTTAAGCCATCCTCTTGAATCAGCTTGCAGACTTAAAAATCACAAAGCAAACCAACCAACCACCCAACTAAACCAACAAAAGAAAAACAAAAAAAAGCAAAATGGGTTGTTGGCTGAGCATTACACACACATACAAATAACCAACCAAGAAACCAATCAGTTTGTATGGTTTGTTTTTTTTTTTAACTGTTTCTTTGTCAAGGTGGACATATTAAAGATTCAGCAACTGGCCTAATCAGAACTGAGAAACAGAAAACAATCAAGTCATAAATTATTCAAGTAATATGGAATGTGTTTATGGATCGCTCCAAGTCTTAGATTTTAATCTTGGAAAATGCCGTATTTTGCACATGAAATGTGCAAAAGTGACAGGATTAAGGCTTAAACACAGATAAAACAGACAGGATTTCAAGCCATGAAAGAGAAAAAAATCCTCTGAAAATCTCTTTTAAAAAAACTCAGACCTTCAATGCAAACTGTGCTGAGCACAGAACCTTCTTGTGTGTGACATTTGATTTCTGAAGATGAAACGTGACCCAGAGACATTTAGGAAAGTTCAACGTGAAAAATTCAGCAGCAGGAAGTGCTTGCTACAAAGAAGAACTTACTGAAACCCTGCACTCAAGGATCCTCTACAAATCCACAAAATACCCCCACAGGTGGGCACACTTAATGGCTTCCACCCTCTTGTACACCAAGTCACAACTTAAGTGTTCTAATATGAAAAGGCAAAGTGGCTTTTTTCAAAATCTGACCTTCCAGATTTTCAATTCTTTCAATGTTGTTCAAAGCTACATTTAAATATTCCAGCTTCTTTAGTTTGCTCACATTTTCTGTAACAAAACATAGATGGATTATTTCAATTTTCAGCACTGGAAAGTATGATGGTTTCACTTGTTTACTTTAAAGCAACAATGAAGCAGAAAAATAGGAAAGGACAAATCAGAATATGTACCACATTACTGGACATTAATATTTAAATGTTAATAAAAAGACAAACCAAAAAAGTTTTCTGAAAACACAAAATAAAAAAGCAAGAAGAAATAAGGAAAGTTATTTATCACATTTTTATCACAAATCCATAAAACACGTATCTAATTCAAGAGGAATGGCTGAAAAAGCATAGTGAGACATTCCATCTTGGGAAATGTGAGATATCTACAAATTCGGTGACGTGAATCCTACACAGTTTCTAAGAACTTGGAGAGGTGCTTTCTACATAATTCACAAACAAATGATGACATCAATTTCTCAGCAAGGACTTGTGCAGCTTGGTTTGGATGTTTGTTTTTTTGTTGCAACATTTCTGTAATGAAATGGATATTTCTGTATTTCTGAATGCTGTGAGAGCTGTGTTGAAGCCAGTGGTACCACTCACACACACAGGGGATGCCTGAGAAGCCCCTGCCTGCTCATGAGGCAGGGCTGATCTCGAGAGCTGCAGCAAGGTTTGCTTCAAGAACAGAAAAGACACAGCCCACCAGAGCCAATATAAACCTTTCTCTATGATATTCAGAAGGATGTTTGGAAGTGCTGTGTCCTCTGCAAGGAGATGTTGGCATCCACTGGGAAAAATAACTTCTCAGCTTCAGTACTTTGTAACACAGCCCCTGTTGACTGTGTCACCAGGGTTTTTGGTCACCACCATAGTGTGGAGAGGGATTGGTGGTGCTTGTTTTGGTTGTTTTTTGGTTTGGGGCTATTTTTTTTTTCATTCATAATTAAGGTATTACCTTGGAAAGCTGTCATATTATACAAGAATATATGAATCACCAAGTTGCATACTTTTTCAATTCCTACAGTTAGATTATGGTAACATAAAAATTGCTAGTCTCAGAATGAAATTGCTGAAAAAATTTTGTGTTCAAAACAATGTGATATGGTATCCTGTGCTAACCTGAAGGAGGCCTGAGTGTTGACAGAAAAACCACAAGATGAAATCTTGTGCCTTATTAAGGACCCATTAACAGAGAGAAAACCAACTTATTTTAGCCCTTCTTTTGATGGGGCAAACAAGCACAAAGCAGTTTAAAAAACTTGTTCTGTCTGGGAGAACATTCCTTCACTCTAGGAAATGCTAAATCAAAATCTCTCACTTTAGAGATAGTTTCCTGATAGTCCCTTGAGAAAACTTAAAGGATTTGCCTACAAGTTCTAAGCACAGAACTTCCTCCTAAAACCTTAGTATTTTTTCCTTCCTTTTAAGGAGATATACCTATATAATTTCAAAGAGATATACTAATATAATTTCTGAACACTTCCACCTTTTCATTGTTCATCTAGACAATACATGTAGAATCTAAGCTTTTCCAGCCCAAGGCTTGATGTCACATCTTCCAGTATGGAACAAAACCAGACCATATGAAATTATGTCTTGTCCTGTGGTGCAGGAAAATCATCAAGGCTTTGTTGCAGAAAGTTTGGTTCATGCACACAAGTAAATATTTTACCTGAATAAAAATTATTTCAATGTTAACAAAAAAAAATCATTTACATGAAAATTAAATTTTAAAAAGAGCCTGAAAGAGCCAATCCTGTGATATCAGAGTCCATGGTATATGGTAAACTCTTTGCCTCTCTGTTTGCCACAAGATGGGATATTTAAACTATATCCTGATTTTTGAAATTTTAATCCATGAAAGGTGTTTCACACTCATATTTTAGTGACTTGTATCTTAGTAGTATATTTTTAATGTTAAATTTCCCTTGAAAATTTCTGAGCTTCTTAAAAATTTAATGAAGAAAACAGGAAAGGAACTCTTGTTAGGAGCACATTCCCTTATGTATAACAGAATACTTTTTTTTTCTGGTTTCAAAATGATGCATGTGAATACATTTTAAAAGAATCATACTCACAAAAGACTTACCAATTTTTGGAATTAGGTTATTCTGAAGATAGAGAATTTTTAAATCTCGACACCATTTGTCAAGATGCTCTAGCTTTTCTATTTCTTGCTGATGTAAAGATATTTCTTCCAGTGAAAAAATTTCACAGTTGTTATGTTCTGCACGTCTTCTAACAAGATCTTCAGTGACTGAAAGAAACATTAGATGTCATATTTCCCTTTAATCATTTTCTGCCATCTGACTTATGAGCAAATTATAAAATCATTAAAATATTTTTTTTCCACCATACCAAATAGTCTGGTAGGAATTAAAACAAAAATAAAATAAAATAAGAAAAGATATCAAGTACCAAGTAGCTTCGACCCACTCTGCTACAGTAAACATCTTTTGTGAAACACAAGTCACCTGTAACATTTGGAAAGATCCATATGAAAACTGCTGAGTCTTCCATAAGAATGTGACACAACCCTTGCAGAAATTAATCCAGCAGCCACTATTTTCAGCATAGCTTGGGTTGCAGATTGATTCATGTAGACAAGTAGTGGAGTGTTTGATGCTGTTTTATTTCCAGATGCCAGATGTTCACATCCCAGACAGCAGTGGGGGGTGTGGGGGAAGCAAACTACAGTGTGTCATCATATTCTTCCAGCAGCACAGTGTGCACAGAAATAAGCAGGATAAATGCTGAAAGTGGGCAGATATTTTTTTATGCCTATTTTTTTATAACTAACTCATGCTTATAAATGTTTGTGTTAGAATGAAATGTATACCTGGTATTTCTTAGGCACTATCAGCTCATCAGAGCCAGCAAAGGAGTTTCAGTGGCTGGAAAACACCAGAGACCTGGGTTCAGTTACCATGCTGTAGTATTTAATGCCAGGCAGGCTTTCAAACAGTGAAAAGGCTCTGTATAATGAAGGTAAAGAAATTGTACAAGAACCAGGGTTCACTCCTGAGCTAGATGCTAGAACTTTGTTTCCAGCACACTGCACCAAAAAGTGCCAGCATTTTCCACTCCTTGACAAGCACTGGACTATACTGAAGTACTGAGGAAAAACACAATGTTTTATCAAGTTAGCATAGGTATTTTCATGATTTTTAATGCTGAAAAAAAGACAAAAAAGCCTTACAAAAAGGATTTGAAGAACAGTAAGTAAAAATAAAAAAAATATATAAAGATCTGTGAAAATAAACTGCTCCTATCATGCATTAATTTAAAGTACTCTTTACTTCCTTGTCTCATGGAGGTTTTGTGAAATCATCCAGCTTTATTAGTGGTCCTGGAATGGCTGCACACATTCACATGGACCAGCAAACTATGTACCAACAACACAGCCCAAACTCTCATGTGTCTGTACAGCTCCTCCATCAGCAGTCTTCAGGAAAGGGTGAATCTGGTTGAATTTATACTATATTTTTTATAAATGTCCAGGCTTAAATCTCCCTTCTGCTCAAAAGAGTTTCACCTGACAGAATTAATTTACAGAATTAAATGTGGAGATACAGATATTGGTTGAAGGGGGTGTCTTTGTCTCTTTTAACATTGAGCAGGTTTATTGCATCTGAACAATCATCTTCCCTTCCACTTGAACTTGATTAAAGGAACAGAGAAAAGAGAAAAAAAAGAGTCAATAATCATGACTAAATACTTCAGTCTTCACAGTAAATATGAAAAAAACACTGACATTTCTATTAAGATACTTGGCAAATCTGCTGGAAATTAAAAGAAAAAAAATGTCTGCTTAAGACTGTGTTTGGTTGCAGACTTTTCAGTGCCCCTATTACCAGGTAATTTTGAGCAGGAAAACAATACTCCCCAATGTGCATACATACAGACTGGTGGCAATATTATGTTTTATACCCTTTATACAAAAAGAAGTCATACAGCCTATTCCTGAAAGCTTAATTACAGCCCAATTTTCATTTGCTGATGAAAATTAAAATTTTTTTTTGCAGCAATTCTGCAAAAACGTCCACTTTCATTAACACATGATTTGCAAAGCAGAGAAAGTCTCTCACAATAGAAGCTACAGTGAAGCTTTAGAAACCTAATTTGACATCCTGTTGTAGGGAACTGCCTGAACAGTTGACATTTCGTGTAAGACCTAGTTCATTTAAGAGGGATGAGGGAAACAAGCTTGCAAGAGAAAACAAATATTACATACAATTTTAAATAACAGCATCTCCAGGACATTGACGAAAACACTGAACTCCCTAAAAAGGAGATTAACCAGATTTTCTGGTGTTGTGTGCAGTAATAGGAGACTGGAGCAGCAACCTGAGAGATCACAGCTACTCCCAGCTTCCCATGAACACAGGAGGAAATGAGGGATGGCATCAATCAAGTGGAGAGAACAGATCTTGACGTTCTAATGCCTGGGCTTCCAAAAATTACATGTTTTACTCAAAAAAAGGTAGCAGAAATGAAGGATAGCATTAAAGAAATTGAAAGCAGATGGACAGCTGCAGGTGTATCAGGAGATGGTGGGGGAAGCAACCATTACTTTAAGACTCAAATTCATGCTGCGCTGTTCAGGAGATAAAGTCATTCTCCTTCAGGCAGTGCCTGCTGCAAGAGGGCATCTGCCAGCTTCCTGCAGGGAGAAGGAGCTCCTGTCCAAAGCTCTGTTTGAGCCAGCACGGGACTGGCAGTCCAGTGATAATATACAATCAAAACAGATTACAGGAAAAATCACAGAGGAAGGGAACTCCGTTTTCATGAGTAAAAGGTGTGAGCACTCAGTCTTTTGGGTCATACTGCTGTACCTGTAAAAGATTATCAATTCATCTGGGGTTTTCCACATCTGGCAAACGTGGGCTCAGACATAAGCCATCCTGTCCAGCATCCTCCCTTGCCCCACACAAGGAGGGGTCCCCACCTGGGCCACCCCAGACCCCACTGCTGGCGCTCTCAGGAGCTGATTTGGGAGGCAAGGAACCCCTGTACTTTATGGGGTGAGATAAAATGGGGGTTATTGCCAGGGAGGAGGAAAATCTGACAATCATCCAAGGGAGGTAGGAGGGCAGGGGCTGCCAGGGGAATGTGGGGATGGTGGGAAAGGGAGACAAGTGTGGTGAGAGGGAACGTGAACTAGAGAATGTTTAGATTGGAAAACACCTTTAAGATCATCTAGTACAATCCACCACGAACCATGTCCCTAAATGTCACATCTACATGAGTTTTAAATAACCCCAGGTGTATTGACTCCACCAGTTCCCTGCTCAGCCTGTTCCAGTACTTGACAATCTCATCCATGAACAAATTTTTCCCAACATCTAAGCTAAACCTTCCCTGGCACAACTTGAGGCCATCTCTTGTCCTGTCACCTGTTACACGGGAGAAGAGGGCACCGCCCTCTGGCTACAGCCTCCTTCCAGGGAGTCGTAGGGAGCGATAAGGTCTCCCCTGAGCCCCAGGCTGGCCACCCCCATCTCCCTCAGCCGCTGCTCATCCGACTTGTGCTCCAGCCTCTTCCCCAGCTTTGCTGCCCTTCTGCGGACACGGCGGAGGCGCGCAGGGCGCGGGGCCCGTCCTGGAGAGGAGGGCAGGGGCCGGGGAGGGGAGGGAAGCGGCGCTCTCCGACACTCACTGCGNCGCCGCCATTCCCGCACGCGCCGCACTGCCACAGCAACGGCCCCGGGCGGCGGCCCTGAGGGCGGTGCTGAGGGCGGCACCGAGGGCGGCCCCGAGGGCGGCCCCGAAGCCTCGCTGGAGCCCCGAGCGGAGCTGCAGCGCCCGGCGGCTCCCGGCCCTGCCTTCCCTCGGCTGGCTGAGCTCAGTGGCTTCTCCTCAGGCATAAATCTCACTTCTCGTCCTTTGCGTGACACTTCTGTCCTCCTCCTGCATATCCGTCAGCTAGTTTGCCTCACACATTTTGGGCTGAAAGCTTGTTTTCCGTTGTTTGTGAAAGCAGCCTGTTCCAGCGATTCACAGTTCTTGTACAATTTTAGAATCGTAGACCAGTTTAGGTTGGAAAAGATCTGTAAGATCACCAAGTCCACCCGTTAATCTGCCACTGCCAAGTCACCACTGAACTGTGTCCCCCAGCACCAGGTCTACACCTCGTCCAAATTTTTCTCGGGATGGTGACTCCACCACTTCCCTGAGTATCCCGTTCCAATTCTGGATCGGAACCAGCATCAGATCAAAGTGGTGACATCAGGAAAGTCGGTCTGTATTTCCTACCTGTCTGCATTAACCTAAAGGTCTAATCAAACTGAAGGGTCATCTTCTACTCACAGGAAATTCACCTATAAATTTAAATAAGGCAGCAGGAATTTTTACAATGATCAAATTCATTTATTTAGCCGTTTACCTCTGGTGTAAATGCAACTCCCCACAGCCGCTCTGCAGCTTTCAAGGTATGTTGCAGATTAGAGGAGTATGAAGGTGCCATTGAGGTAAGGCTCCTGAGATTTGTGGAGATGATGAGACACAAAGGAGCAGGAGCAGTTTATGCACTTTAACTCCATAGGATTGTCCTGCCCTAAGTGACTGGATAAGTAACAACTTCTCTTGGAGGACAGTGAGGTTTACACAGCTGGCTGGATGCGGCCCAGGGCTCCTGCACAGAATCACTGTGGCATTAAAGAAGGGCCACTAATCCCCCTACCTACACATCTATATCAAATTGCAGACCTCTTCAAATAATAATTATTTGCTAGTAATACTAATTTTTTTACTTGGGAGGAGAATTCACAATCAAAGTATTAATTTCAAACAAGGAAAAACTCTTGGTTTTGCTGTGTACAGTATTTTAAACCCTGTGTTTACATTGTATTACACTGAAATGCCTGTTATTTGGTCAAGCTAAAATCAAGGGGGGAAAGTGTTCTTCCTTTTTTCAGGTAATCCTAGATGATAGTTCTGAAGAAAGGAATATAAAATCTGCAATTAATTAAACTACCAAATAAGTGAGTTGACTTGATGAGTGGGTTGACTTGGCAGGATGCCAGGTGCCCACCAGCTTTTTTTTTTTTTTTTTTTTTTTTTTTTTTTTTTTT
>VZRH01003984.1:2083175-2097189 GCA_013397555.1 Urocynchramus pylzowi | reverse complement strand
CCCCGTGGCCCCCCTGTTTTTTTTTTTTTTTTTTTTTTTTTTTTTTTTTTTTTTTTCCCAGCCTCAACAGAAGATGGGGAGAAAATATGATAAGAAGCTCATGGATTGAGATAAGGGCAGGGACATCAAACAACAATTAGCATCATGGGCAAAACTGATTCAGTTTGGGGAAATTAATTTAACTTTTTGCCAATTAAACAGAGTAGGATAGAGAGACATAATGACAAATCTAAATCCACCCTCTTTTTATTTTTCCCTTCTCCCCAGCTCAACTTCACTCCAAACCCTTGTACTTCTATGTCCTGAGTTAAGCCACAGTTTGTTTCAATCAGTGTATATAGGTCCTGTTTGATAAATCTAGTTCATCTGCAGGACTTCTTCAAGCAGGTAACTTCTCACTTGTGATGAGCACAAAAGAAGAATTCTCTGTACACTGGTGACTGAAAAGCTCTCAGAGTGTGTTTGTTTTTCTCTTGTGAAGAAGAGGTTTTTTTATGACCCAGGGGTAAATTATTCAGGAAGACAGTAAGCAGCACTTTGGAGCATGTGTTGGCAACACACTGGTCCTCACCTGGTGGTCTGGCACACACAGGGCAAAGCTAGGTGCTGAAGTATGTTATTTCTTGTGCTCTTTATTTTCACACAGTTTTGGGGTTTTTTCCCCTCAAATTATGTACCAAGAGTTTTCAGCAGCACAAGCCTGAAATCCTAGCACAAAGCAACGTACATGCCAGAGATAATGTAAAGAACCACACTACAAACAGAACACTGGAGATGAGAATGAAGAAAAAGTCACCTCTGGCATGCCTGTCCTGAAGAAATTCAGTTTACCATTCAGTTTAATACAGTACAACTTTATTTGTTACATGCGTAAAACAACACAACATGTGTTTCTATGTAATGACAAAAATAAGCTTTATACCATTATTATTATTACAATGCTAGCATTTACAGCATTTATAGCATTATTAATACAGAAGTATTTTGACCATGTCTTGACTTTGTCCATATATACAATCATGTAAGGTGCTCCAACCCCAGAAAATTGATACCCATGGACAAAGCTGTTGAAATACTGCAGCTTAGAGTCTCGGCTGGTGTAAATCAGCTGATTGATACCCACTCAGAATTTAAACCTATGTATTTTTATTTATTTCCTATTGAATTACTGTTTTTTCAAATACTATTTTAAATTTAATTTCATTTTATTTTTCTTTGGTGCTAGGTAACGTAATCACCAATACAAAACAAGGCTTTATGTTTGCACTAAAGTACCAAAAAACCCTCCCTGAAAGAGCACACAATCTGCAGGGCAGGACATGAACTCACAAATAACAAATTCACTGAAATATATGCAATTTCTAATAATAATAATCTCCATTACTGAAAAGCACTCTCAAATACAAGAAGAAATGAGAACAGGAATAACTTTACTGATACAGAAATGCCAGAAAAAAGGGGGAAAAAAAAGCGGTGTGAGAAACCATAAAAAAAGAAACAACATAAATGAAGTAACAGTTTTGCTCGGTGTATGTAGAAACGTGCAAAGAGGTTTACACATAGTACAGTCAATTCATAAAAATGTACATCAAAAAGCAGATTTTGCAGAACTGGACAAAGTGGTCATAACCTGTATTCTGTCCTGTGTAGTTTATTATATTATTATTTAAATAAAAGATGTTAATCTTTGTATGGTTTGGCTTCTATGAGTAATGCTTTCAGGATAACTACAAACCAGACTTGCTCACAGACCAGGAACATTAAAAATTAAGGAATGGCATCAATATTATCATATTCCACATGAACATTCCCCCTATAAAGCTACATGATATATACTCAGGAATGACCCTGAAATTCAGCTGAACACAGCTGAAGTAAAAGAGTTTAGACAAGGTGTAGTGATAAAGATCATATCTATTAAAAAAGCAATAAATTGTAGGAAAAAATACACAGGGGGTATAAATCTACATCTCAGCACTTATATTTGATTCTTTTCCCCAAATAAGGTGCTCTGTTAAAGGAAAATAAACATTTAATCTCTGGGGACAAAAAAACCCATAAAATTCTAGTTGATTTCTCTGTTAGTATATGTGTCAGTTAATCACTAATCAATAAGTGGTTTTACTGTGAGAGAATTATATTCCACATTTATCCTAGGCTTGATACTGTAGTTACCAGAAGACAAAAAAACCCATAAAATTCTAGTTGATTTCTCTGTTAGTATATGTGTCAGTTAATCACTAATCAATAAGTGGTTTTACTGTGAGAGAATTATATTCCACATTTATCCTAGGCTTGATACTGTAGTTACCAGAAGCTGCAAATACTCATTACCTCTGAAACCCTGGATTTACACATTTAGGTTGGAATTTTTTTTTTCACTTTTTCATCAGAAAAATCGTGGCTTCAATTTTTTGTCCAACAGGAAGAACATATGATTGTGCCTCTTTTCAGAGAAAAAAGATGAGGCATGTTTTTGTGTTCATAGGAATATACAGAAGGGAACTGCCAAAGCAAACCAGTCTGGTAACTGACTAGAACTTTGTTAATTCAACATCCACAAATATCAGGGAAGGCAGATCTTAATAGATCCTGAGCATTTTATTTTTAGCCCTTGCACTACAATTGAGAGATTGTCTCAGGAGTTCCCTCACTACAGTTCAGAACAATTCTAATTTACAGTTTGTATTTATTAATAGACAGATTATAGCAATTTATTGTAGACCTTTTTTTTTTCAATCTCAATCAGATTTTTCTTTGATACTTTACAGTGCACTAATGAGTTTACAGTGAACTCTTCTTTCCTAGTTTTTAGCATAATTGCTTTGATGACTGCAGGGTAATTACAGTCTTAGACTTTTCTCTCAGAATGGAATTTAAATTTCCAGATTATTATTTCAAGAGATTATTTAAACACTAAAAATCTTCATAATCCTTTAGTTTTAAAAGTTATTTTAGTAATGGACCTTTTACGATAGGCATAAAATAGATAACAAAACATTTACATGTTTTACATAGTGATATTTACTCTCAGTTGTCTCTGTACTTTAAATAAAGAAGATGAATTATTTAACACAATATTATTCAAGTGCATTAACTACAGGTAAATATGAGGATGAGTATTATAAAGACTGTTTTAGTTACATAATATATCAGTTATCACATGTACTCAGCCACTATCCAAATCCATTATCTTTGATAGCATGTTGTAACAAGAAATTAATATATAAAATATGCGATTACATCATTTTTATTAAAAAAAAAAATTCCCAGGAATTACAAAACACTTTTCATTATTGAGATAAGATACTACAGATATAGCACTTCTGTGTGTGATTTCTTTCAGATAGTCACCAAGAACTAAGGCCTTACTCACATTTGACCAGAAGAAAAATAAAGCTGAATTTAACTGTGTTTTGGAGGAAGAATACTATCAAATCTGTTATTTTTTCCCCACAGGAACGTGTAACCATGGCCATAAGGAGGTATCCAGGAGTTTGATGCTGAAGAGCTGATGAAAATAAATTGGAGGAGGAGGAAAAATGAAAACTGTTATTGAACTCATTTCAAAATGCACAGAAGTAACAACTCTGCTTTTAAGTTTTACAAAGTGCAAGAGACAAGCATGTTTTGAACTGTGGAAGGTCCTGTCTTGCAGTAACCTGTGTCAATCTGTGTTTAGTTTAGTCCTGCCACACAACAAGTGCCAAGTTCTCTACTCCATCCTGTTGCACCTGCTTTGGTTGACATTGACAGTGGCTTTCAAAACCAGAGTGAGCTTTCAAGCTCTGGTGTTTCAGCCCTTACATAAACAGTTCCACTGACTTTAAGAAGTGCCATATGTGGTGCCCCAAGCTTGGCATGCTGTGAGTAGGACATTTTGTCACCATAGGCAAAGTGATCAAATGCCTGCATTCCTTTCTAAAATGCTTTGTTCTCAGGATTAACACCCTCCTTCTAAGAGCTGAAAGAAAGATTTTCCAGGTTGTGTCTGCAGCTGTGCAGATGCCTTTAGATCTGAGAAGCTGAACTGCACTCAACCAGGAAACTGATGAAGAAGGATGTTCTATCCACACTATAAGGAACACAAACTGGGCACAGCTCCACTTGGTTCCTTCTTTTCATTTTTAACTGTACAAAGTTAAGACATAAAGGAAATAACAGAGCCAGGACTGGGATGACCAACTCCAAGTACAAATAAATCAGTGCTCTTCTTTTAAGGGTTTGAGCTGCAGCGAGGCTCAGAAATGCTTGATAAATAGAAACTGGAGTGTGAGGATGAGGAAAAAGAATAGGGAATAGAAGAATGTCTAAGTGTTTTTAGATATTCTGGACCAATTCATGTTGATGCTGCTTCACTGCTTCAGTGGAATGCAACCAGCTCAGAGCAGCACAGCACCTGGTCCTGCTGTTCAGTTCACACTTGGGAAAAGGAGGTTTTGCCTGTTACGGAAAAACATGTTTTCTCTGGGCTGAAGCACAGCAATTGTTAACAGCTTATACTATTTAGACACTGCTGCCAGAGAACAGAAAAAAAAAAATATAATCCAAATGTAATAAAAAAGGAGTTGTAGACATCAAAGTAGAGTAATTTACAGTGAAAACTGGCAAGGGTCCTGTAGCTAAACCTTCTTTTAATGAAAAGTCCATGGGACCTTTCTGGTATGTTTGGATCCTGTTCCATTATAGGACTCATCCCCAAAAATATGGAATTCTTTTTAAATTTAAAAATGTACTCACCAATTGTTCTTTATTTCTTATTATCTCCTGTGGGGAAAAAAAAAAAGAAGAATACATTTTTGTATGTCTTGATTTAAATCACAGTTTCTTATAATTATTATATATTATCAGTAGGTCCAGTAGGACGAATTCAGCTAAGCTGCAGGACTACTTGTTTGAGCAGGTAATTTTTCACTTGTGGTGAGCATAAAAGAGGCATTCTCTGTATACCTGCTGCTGAAAAGCTCTCAGAGTGTGTTTTTCTCTTGTGAAGAACAGCTTTGTTATGACTCAGGGCTAAGCTATTCAGGAAGAGGGAAAGCAGCACTTTGGGGCATGTGCTTGCAGCACACTGGTCCTGACCTGGTGGCTTTGGTAAAACCAAAGTTTTAGGGACTAAAGACATAGCAACAAACTGATACATCATCTATCAAAAAGTGGGACTGTCATTGCACTAGGGCTGTCCAAGTTGTGTCGTGCTGTTTCTGATTTCCAATGTACCCAATTCAAAGGCTGAGGTCTGCCAGATTGTCTTGGTGCCCTTGGCATACACTGATCTCCTGAACCCCAACAGCTTCAGAAACAAAAAATATCCTCTTGAGCTTCACTTTCAGCCCATAAAAATTCAGATAAGCACAAAACTTTTAGTCTTAGAAGCATTTTGTATTCTAGACATTTAGACTTTTGTGGTGCAAAAAAAAGGTGAAAGAATGGTAATTCATAAATCCAGCACATCCATACTTGCTTTCAGCATGAAGGCCTATGTGTGAGCTAATGGTGCATTGGGTTAGAGAGGCCAAATTATATCCATTCTGTAGTCCCTGGAAGTTGGTGATGTAGCCAGCATCATAATTAGCTGGATTTTTTTTTTTTTTTTCCAATTAAAAAAAAAAAGAAGGCTAGGTCTGGTGGCCTGGGAGTGGACTTCAGTGCAAGGCTTGAAAGTACACCTCTGGAATCTTAAATTACACTGCTTGGACTGTGTCTGCATCATGTTATGGCATATTAGGTTTACCTTCCTTTTCTGCTACAACATTTATTGCACATTATGAAAAGGCAGGTTTTCGAATGAACAGAAGGTTTCCATGAATACAAATCAGTAACTGGAAAAGCCAAATACTCCATCAGTATCTTCAGATCCCACCTTCTATCTTCTGACATGAAAACAACAGGAGGAATCTCCTTCCTCTTCTTAGTACAAAATTTCTAAATTCCTCTATTCACCACATGATACTGGAACCACTTACCAAAACTTAGTTGTTTTGAAAATTGTATCGAGACTGAAGAAAGATGACACAGCAGCATCTTGGGACAAAAGAACTGTGAAATTAAAATGCAAAATGATGTAATGGATTGAAGGCTACATTTGTCCCCATTTGACCATATACTGCTCTTATTATGATCATTAAGACACATGGATATACATCCAAGGAAAGAATTTGGTCCTCAGATGTGACTTAGTAAAAAAAAATTACATTGGAAATAAAGAAATTCTATACTTACAAACTAAAATCATCAGCAACAAAGTGGCAGACAGTCCTCCCAGAAAATATCTGAGAACATAACAATACCCAGAAAGGTTAAAAAAAGCCAAGGGATGCATATTGGGTTAAAAGAGATGAAGCCTGGGTGGGAGGAGGAAGAAGGGTTCTTGCAGATGAGCCCTCTGAACTCTGGTAGGTGAACTGTAATTTGGAACTTTAAATTACATAAACTATTGAAGATAATCTCCTGGAAAGAAAGACCTCAGCATTCAGACAGAGAGAAAAACCCACTTAGAAATACATGGATCCATTCTGATTCTTCTCAGCCTGCCAAAACCCCTGTCAAAGCACACTTGGCAAAATAGCTTTCATATCTGCATACATATTTCTTATTTTTGTGCATATCTATATAGCTCAGATATTTGCCTGCATTGACTATCATGTGAAAATATATTTTCACAGTAAGATACATATAACTTTGAAAATGTGACCCTTAATTTAAGTTTTATTCACCAGTTGAAATGAAGCAATCACTCATGTCAGGAACAGAAAATAAAAGAAATAAAAATTACCTTGTACATACTGAAATGATTAAACACATCATCAGTGCAACCATCTGAGAAATGACATTTTGCACTGTCCTGGATTCTAAAATAAAAATCAGGAAAATAATGGGTTTTAATGAAAGTAAATATATGACAGGAGGTGTTTGCAAAGGCTACCTTCAGCCTGTGAGACCAGTCTCTTCAGTTGCTTTTAAAGAGAACTTGCCTGGAGTGATTCAGAGCAGAAACCTAATTTTCATGCTCTGGGTGTCTCTCAGAAGTCTTTTTCCCCCACAACTACAGAAACACTGTGCCCTCCATGCTCTCAGAAAACAAGCCTTTCTGCATAATTGCCTGTTTCAGTTTTTGCTCCCATGCCCTTTCCTCCATTTTCCTCTTCACTCCTCTTTTTTTTCTGAAAAATGGGTGAGGGAAAGATGTGAGCAGGGGGTAGTAATCGAATACCAATTTTATGGTTTTGTTATTTTTAATCATTCATTTAAAATATATGTTTTAGTAAATAAATTCTATTCTGCAAGGGGCCAGATCCATATTTTTAAGGTTTTTTCACTTCACTCTAAAAATGAGGCATGCCAGAATAAGAACATAACATACCTGCATTGCTCCAATTCTCTTCATTTGCATTTATCATAAGTGAAGAACAGGATTTTGAAGCACAAAATGGTTCCTCAAAATGCTCATCATCTTTGGTGAGAAATGCTCCATTAGATGCTGGAATTTGCCTTTGTGACACATGGTTATTATATTGAGAAGAAAAGTCTGAATCACCTGCAAGAAATCCATGTATAACTGAGATTGCACAGAAGAAGAGCTCTGAGACTTTGTATTAATGAATTTAGGAATTAATTACTAAATCACAGGAGAGGTTGCAAATTGTTATGGGCAGGGAATTGACGGGTTCAAATGTACGCAGGAGAAAATATGCAGAGTAAAGACAGAACTGCATAGAGCATAACAGATGAAGTTATTGAAAGAGCCAGGTGAAAGCAGACAGTGCCAAGTATTAATCACACCCGAATAAACATTCCTGATGATGACTTTGCATTCAAATTCAGTGAAAAAATTACTTTTTGGCACAGAGGTCTTTGCGGACTCATACTCAGTTTTAATGCCAGGAGCTCTGTTTATCCCTTAGAATTCTGTATTTCATTCTATCCTTTACCTGCACACCTTGGCAGACAACACCTGCAAAACTTCCAGAGATACCCAATTCACACTAAACACAGACTGCAATGTTGTATCTTGATTACCAGGTACCTGATCAGGGCTTACCAATATCACTGTGACTGGCTTCTAGTTTACTGCATCCATCAGGCCAAGGATCCTCTACACAGGAGAAATCCATCCTGCTGGGAATGGTGGAGCTGAGCCATGAGCTGGAGGCACTGAGATTGAACAAGTTGTCAAGAGAGCGACGGATTTTCTTCCTTCGCCTGAATACGCTAGAAAGAAAAGACATGTTGCCAAGGAATAGAGCTAATTATTCTTGCTGAGCAGGGACAGAGCTCTAAAGCTTGCAGGAATGACATGAAAGAACCAGGTTCTGGATGCTGCTCCCAGCCCTGTTCTTGATGCTGGGCATGTCACAGGAATGGCTGCTGCACACCACAATATGTCAGGGAATGTATTAACAGCAGGGCTGATCATGCTGTTGTGATACTGGGTACTGTGGTACCAAATGCTATCACAGCAGCTGGTCTCTGATAGTACTGTGAGTGCTAGCCGTGATTTTCACTGCTGTATCCTATTTAGTATAGTCTAAATCTATTGAATTCCAGGGTTTTTGAACTACATTTTACATACCTTTCTAAATTGTTGTTCTTCTGAATCATGAGATGTTTTTCCTTGGTTAAGAATTCCAGGACCAGACCTTTTTATTTATATATGTGTGCGTGTGTGTTTAGACAAAGATATTTATATATATATACATTTTTTCTTAGTCCTTATCAGAGTAACACCCCATTGGCAAAATGAGCTGTACCTCTCTTCTTTTCCTTTATTGGACACAACTTCAATTATAGCAACAACTCTGCACTAAAGAGTTTTCAGGTAGTAAGATGTGACTGAAAATCAGGTCATTTCATTCACTGCACTCTCTAAAGCAATCAAGATGCTCCCAATCAGAAGTAATACTGGCCTTAAGCCAAGCAAAATGTAGACAGACACAAAGATACCTCCAGATGCACCTCCAGATAAGGCCAGAGGTGTGGAGGCAATCGCCAGCATGGAGTAAAATCTGCACATAGTTCACTTACCGAACTAAATTCTCTTTATATGTCACACTTGTGTGGGATGGTGTCAGTGTTACGTTGCCCTCTTCATCAGACAGAAAACTGTCTTCTGTCAAAACGTAATAACCATTAGAAAGCAGGCGAGGGCTGCGGCGGCATGTAGGAAGGGAGCCTGTCAGAGGATCTGCAGAGCACTCATAGGCAGGATCGTCATCCAAAAAGGCACAAGCACAACTGAAAAGGAGAAATGAAAGCCTCTAATTTAGAGAAGGTCTGGACAGAGCAAACCCATGATTTAATAGTAATGAATTTACATTTCAAGCTGATGTGGACAGGTAATGACATAGATTTAAAATACGTGGATGTAATGATATTAATCTGTACTAGGGGGTTTCAGCCAGCTGACGTGTGCATGACACATTCCAGAGCATCAGATTACAGGAGGGATACATGCCAGGGGAGCATTTCCTAAAGCATGGAGCCAGCTTGAGCTCAGAAGTGCTCGGTGTGTTTCTGTGGCAGTGCTCTTGGCCAAGGGTCCTGCTGGACCTACACCAACCTGGAGCCATCAGAGACATTCCAGTATTTGGCTTCTCTGAGTTCCTCTACATGGCAGAATCTGGGTGCCCCTGAGCCAGGCAGGATTTACTTGCTTTTTTATAAACTAGCCATACTTAGTGAAGATTTAAGTATACATGACTTCTAATTCTCACAAATCCTAGAATGCCATGCAGCTGGAACAACATGGGATAAAGCCCACAAATTGTGATAGCTCCATCCAGCATTGAAACCCAATTGACTTTGAGATTAAATACAGCATAGAAAAATATACTCCTTGGTGTTTAAAATAGGAGGGAGTAGTGACAGAGGTGAAAGGATCTAAAAGTCATAGACATTGTACTTAGTTTGACTAAAATTTAATTTATGGTTATACCTTTCCCCTTAACACCTATGAGTTCCAAATTGCCATGTAGTGACATCATGGAAAGAAAGGAAGACACCGGATTGATTTAGTGTCTGACCTGTGTTTCAGTAAGAGGTTTAACTACCCCATATGGCATGTCACAGAGAGATACCATAATTTCAGTGTAGGGAAAAGCAGATGGAAGAGAGCTACTCCAAAACCCTTTAATTGCAAAGCCAGTGTTTCCAAGCTCCACAGCAGTACTTCTGAACTTCCATTTAGGGCAGTAATTAAATTATTATCAGCACTACTTTTCTCAGTGGCCCAAAAGGACTTTTACAAAATCTATGCCAAAACAAAAATAAAATTAAGCAAGTGTAACTTTTCTTAATACCTTGGAAAAATATGTCTTGAGAGGCTGTGTCTATGGTCTTCATTAAATGGTATTGAACCTGCAGAGGCAAAGGTGAAATAAGAAGCAATTGTTATCATATTCACTGACAGGTAGCTTGTGCATACCAGAAAGATAATAAAAAAAAAGCTAAAAAATGAAAAGAAAATTAAGGGAATAATTAGAGGAGACAAAACATATGAAGGAATCAAGGAAAGACTTAGTGTTTACAGGAAACTCATCTCAACCAGGACAACACAGAACCAGAGCCAACAGAAATCAGATACTTGTACTCTGCACAGATAACAGACTTGAGAGAAATAATTATGGACATAAACACAATAACTGCAGTAATTATGGACACAAATACAATAACTGCAGTAATTTTAAGGTGTTCTACCAGAAATCTGCTTCATGCCAAAGCTAGAACCTGAACTGGCACTAGATACAGAGTAGAATGGCAAAGCCAACATTACCACTACATTATATTTTTCAGATGAAAATTGCAGACATAGCACAATGAGCACAGGGATTGCTACAGTGACAATTATTTGACAGTAATATTGTGGCAAGAAACTAAGGAAATAGGATTTGTCTGGATTACTGTGGCTCAAGTGTGCAAAGTACTGCTAGATGTTCCTCATCTGACAGAATCAATCTTCCAAAATATGAGCAAGGTCTGTGCATAGGGAGAATTTATGTCTATTGTTCCATGAAAAGATAAAAGATATGATCTTTCCCTATATTACCTTATCTCTCCTGAATTTTTAGAGCTTCAGACTCTACAACACTGTTAGTAAATGCCCATCCTTCACCTCTGAGAGGAGATAGGGCTAAGAGAATTTTACATTTTTATGTTCAGTTATGAGCTGAGGCAAAGAAAAGACATGAAGGTCAGGGTTTCCACTTTGGTAATCTTGTTTAACCTCCTTGGGAGCTCAGTTGTCAGTCACAGGCTGGGTGTGAAGGCTGACTCAGCCTTGGGACCAGGCAAGGTGATGAAAAAAGATAAGTAAAACCTCCAGGGTATTTTTTACAAATCAGTCCCATTACCCTGGTCCCATACATACTGCTTCACCTACCCTTTGGAAGAAAAAAAAATCCCTTTACCATGAGCGAGTTATGCTCCAATGGCTGCAAAAATAACTTGAGGAGAAAATGGAAAGAATTTGGGGGAAGGTACAGAGAGGTTAAGAAGCATCAGTCAGAACACCACAGAGCAAGTTGTACAAACAGTGGGAACAGTGGTGTATTTCATAGTTTGACATGTATTAGAGCTATTTTTAACATACAACTACCTCCTGAAATAATTTATTTTAGGCAAAGTCATGATACTTAAATGTGTAAAAAATTTCATATTCAAAACCAAGAAATCCATTCAAACTCTAGAAAAATAAATACAGGAAGGACTCAACAAGCAGTTTGTAGATCTGGATATAAACTAAAACCAGCAAAATCCTAAGTCTTATCAGTCAAAAAAGATCCCCTCCACAAGGTATTCATTTTTATTAAAACTCTGACAAATGTATCCAAATTTATTTGCTCCTGCAGTTGATGATCCATGTGATGTTGATCCTTGTTCCAAGGATTCAAACAATCCTTGAAAAGGACTGTTTCATACACCCTAGGGTAACGGGGAATACAGATTATCTGTAGAAGAGTTTAAAAATAAAAGGAAGCATGTTTTATTTTGTCTTGTTTGAAAATCAGAATGTGTAAGATAGTATCAACAATATAGAACAAATTATTAGTTATAATGTATTCTCATTTAGGCAAAAGTAACTGATTCTAGGGCAATTGTTTTGAAATGGATATATAGAAGTATATGTCAGGATCAGTTATAGCTATCACAGCTCTTTAATAATGAGAGTGAAACTTGCCAGCAAATGAAATCCACAGCACAGCTGTATTGCATGCAATTCTTTCAGTTATGATAATAAAAGGTAGCAATGTCTAAAAAAGAGTAACTTTTAGGAGTGGCAGCTTTCCTATGGGGTGGTGCTCTCACTAGAAAGTGTTGACACATACTGATCACAGTGGCAGAACAAACCACAGTCCTTCTGTTCCTCATTTGAATTCTCTCATAACTTTGCAAGGTGTGTCTCTGCAGGATGTTTATTTGCCACCCTCCAGAGAAATAAAATTTAAGAAAAAATAGAGTATATTCATCTATTTCTAAAAGAAAGTGAGCAATATAGACATGCAGATATACTACTGGGAAGGCGAGGCATTTCCCTCTTTTCAAGAACAGTTAATAAACAGCTGTAACTCACTTCTAGACTATTTTAAGTAATGATAATATCAAGCTTCTGTGAACAGTCATAGAACAGGCAGTCCAACAGATTTTTTTTGCTGCCTGTGACCATGAAAATGTTTGGCTCATGCATAATGAAGAGAGTTCTTGAAAATAATTCAATCAATGATGGAGAAAACATGGAAACATTATGTTGTAGACAATGCTGCACAGTGTTCTGCTTTCATTTAATATTCAGTCCTATTTCTGTGCTATTAATAGCATGAGAAGCTATAGTAATGACATGACAAAACAAAGCTTCTCAACCACCACTGTACAATGGAGCAGTGGTATTGTATCTGTAATCCACAAAATGAGCCATCAACACAGCAGGTCTAAACTATGGCGTGAGAAAAAGCCAACAGCTCTAGGAAATCTCACTAAAAGCGAATCTGAGGTGAACGTGGCAACATTTTATGTCAAGAGTCCAAATAAAAATTTAAGGCAACAACCCCTCCCCGGGATTTCAAAACACACAAAAGTTCATGTTGTAATATAAACAAAAGTCATTGTCCAAACCAGTCAGTTTTAATTACCTTTCCCTCCAAAAATCAAATTAGTGTTTAAGCCAATGATGCTTTTAGTGTACAATCTAAATATTTACATTAGTACCTACCAAAATATAGCGGTAACTATACAAATAGCTGAAACCCAGGCAACCAGTTTTATTCTATTTTATCTACCAAACACAAGTGTCTACAAAGAGTTTTATTTGTTCACACATATCAGTTGTTTTTGAAGTGCAGTTTTGTCTTTTCTCCCTGCAGGTAATGGTAGCAACATTTACAAAACCACAATACTTCCTGAAGAACAGCACAGAAATGAACCCAAAGCTTAGCTATTCCTCAGCTGACAAATATATTAAGAGATAAATAAGTCTAAAATCCTTCAAACCTGGAAAATCCATTTCACAATTAACACATGCGTGCAAAATTTTTTCTCTTCATCAGCAGGAGAGCCCGTGGCACGGCGGGTGGAGGCTGTTCCTTGAGCAGCTTCCTGGGAGAGCTCAGCCCGGGCTCTTCGCAAGGGCAGCTCTAGCAAGTCCCCTGTTTCCTTTTGAAAACAGCCCGTGCAATCAGCGGCACAGAGCCCGAATGAGGTCACGTTTCCTGTAAAGTAGCCTCACATCAGAGGCACTCGTTCTGAAAGCAAACCGAAGATAAAGACTAGCCCGTGAACGCTCCTGCCTGCTGTTGCGAAAAAGAACCACTACAAATAACCCCCAATGATCGCACAGAGAACAAAGACAGAACATTTTCTCATCAGTGATACAGAGTTTTGTTTCGGATTTGCTTTTCTACCTCGCACAGAAAACTTTCAAGTTGTGTATACAAATCATTCAATTTGTTGAAATACTTGTGAGCCTGACAAGCTTTGATGTAAGAAAATGATCCAGTTACCAAAAAAAAAAAAAAAAAAAAAA
>VZRH01003984.1:2071471-2083161 GCA_013397555.1 Urocynchramus pylzowi | reverse complement strand
CAGGAGAAAAAAAAAAAAACCAAAAAACAAACAAAAAAAAACCAAACAAAAAAACCCCAAGAAAACCAACCAACCAAACAAAAAAACCCCAAACCCAATACATTTTGCAAAAGCCCTATTGCACAGAAGATACATTTGGTCAGAGTTCAGAGCTGCATTTCACAGTTGAAAACATTACTGCCATGTTTATGTCAAATAAAATATACTGCCAAATATATGCCATGGAATGTTAATATAAATTCCACAGAAAGGAGAAAGGAATAAAGCCATTTGTAAACATAATCTGTTGCATGCTAAATGTTTCATACTCTGGAAGGTATCCATTCATCATACCTTAAAGTATAAAAAATAAAGCCAAATCCACATAAGAGAAGTGGAGCCTGAATAAGATATCCTGGCAATCAAAGGATTTGGCTACAGAACTATTACATACAAAAGTAATATAAATCAGCTGCTTGACACTGAATTGTACAGCCTTAGGGGGTAACACTTCATCTCCAAATAGATAAAATGATCTAGTAGTTTTCTTTCCTGATGTCTGTATGTATCACTGACAAAAAAAATGAAACCATAAATCTAGTAAAATGTTATTGATTTTATGATAGTTTGTGGGTTTTTTCCCCTTAGAGAAGAAAAAATATTTCCACTGATAAAAAGAATGTAAAAGCCTCACCTCCCAGAAAAGGAAACAAAAGTAGGAATTAGGCAATTAGGATGTTGCAAAAGATCTTCTGTTTGTGAGATAAACTAAAATGAACATTTTATGATCCTTTTGGTCAAACATGAAAATAGGGACATAGTCCATCTTCACATCAGTTCTTTTAATTTAGTGGAATTATGTCAATGAGGAAATTAAGTCCAGCACTATTGCCATGGATGCATGGGCTTCATCACAGCAGCATTTCCCTGGCCACCCTGCCTCTCTACAGGCAATGAATTTAAATTCCCAATGATCTTTAAAACTAGGTCACTTACAGAAGAATTTCTGTGCACACAGGAATTTACTCCTTGGGCATATTTTTGGGGTTTTTTTTCCTTACTCTTCTCACCAGGAAGCAGTTAATTCCAAGCTTGAACTGCTTTTCTGAAGGACATTGGCATTTCATGTTTGTCTATATAGTTAAAAAGAATTTTGTCTATATCATATTCAGTCTTGGAGGTGTTTTCTTTTTTAATCACTGCTATTTGTATCTGAAACTCAGTGTTACACAAGCTTTTGATGCATAAACTTCGTGCATTGGTGAATATTTTATAGGTGAGTGCTAGACTATATTTAATACACATACACAAGTGTTTATATACATCTTTTTTTTTTTTCTTCTTCTTCACCCTGTAGCTCCTCAAATTTCCCACTCCACCAACACGCCCTATCTCAACAATAACCAGGTTTCAAATTTTACAAAATGAGTGCACCAACAAGCTTACTTGCAGTAGGTTTGTGCCTGTGGCAAGCATTACCATTCAACCCACAAAAGGAAGGAAATTAGAAATTATGATACTAAATACCACCCATCTTTGTACACTTCTCCCAGGCTCACTCTGCTTTTGATGCAACAGATTGTGCAGGGTCTGACAGTCCAAGAGAGGTGGGGCTGGGGCACCTCTGTGCCTGGGGTCCCACCAGCATTGAGCCAGTACCCCTGGAGGGACACGCACAGAGTGCATTTATAACCACGTTACACACACAGCTGGCAACACAGGCAACAGGCACAAACAGAGAGAGCACTCCCACAGCACCAACAGCCTAATCCTTCTCACCCCTCTGGCTGAACAGGGCAGGCAGGGGTCCTCTGGTGAGGATACACACATCTGTACATGCCCCTCCAGCAGCTGGGCTCAGGAACTCTGTCTGCCCAACAGCTGCCCCTGGATCCCAGTCTCACCAGTTGCCTGCACCCTGACAGCTGAGCCCACAGCCCCACAGCCAAGTTGGTGGTGCAGACCATCACACTCACAGGTACAGCTGGCTGGGATTCCCTCAGCAGCCCACAGAGACACATCCCAGCCCAAAGCTGTCCCATTCCCCAGGCAGCAGCTCCTCCCAAGCCCAAGGTGCTCTGATGTTAGCTCATCTGGGTGGGTTCCATGCCTGGCCACAAGGCTCCTCTGGGACAGGAGTCTTCATTCAGGTTCCCACCTGCCTTTGTGCCCCCAGGCTCCTCTGGCTGATCAGAAAGGCTTCTCATGGGCTGATGGCTCCTGGAAGGGGAACAGCTGGGTGCAGGGAATTCTTTGGGCTCCTCCCCCCACTGCTGTCCCTCTGAGCTCCTCTCTGAGAGTGCAGATGAGCTTTCAGCACATATTACACCAAAACTTTGCCATCTCAACAGCCCACTGCAACTCAATGCAGTGTACTGTTGTGCTGAACACACAATTTTCAGGAAGGGTATTTTCCTGGTAGAGTGAATTGAGTGGCCATGCTGGAGAGAGTGGAGTGCTTATTGATTGAATGTAATTGAGAGTAATGTGATGCTCCTGTAACTCTCTTTGAACCTCCTGGAAACCTGACAACCTTTAATTGTCCACCAGCTTCAGTAACCATCAAATCAGACCATTTTTCCTATATCACAGGTCTGTGTCAATATTGTTTATAAAGTACTCAAAAGTAAAAAAAAATATTCTTCGATATCTGAAAATTAATTGAAATTTTTTTTAAAATCCAGCAGGGGAAAAGCTGGTCATGAGAATCTCTGAGGAGCCTCACTGGGTCAAAATGAAGGTCTATGAAACTCTCCTTGCCTGCATTCTTGCTGCAGGGCAAACTAAGACCCATTTTCATTCACCTTTGTGAATGATAATGTTTTAAGTTAAGTGCATTCCTTTATGCAGCAGAAACACTTAGCAATATTTGAGGGACTCTGGTGATTAAGAAAAAAAAGTCTCACAAAACTAGACATTTTATTTCAATTTTAAGAAAAGGCTAATCCTGCATTAAGTTAGAATTTCGGTGCTGGTTACAGAATTGTCACATCATATATGATTTTAATAACCTTATCAGGTCAGCTGTATGAACAAAGATTAATTAGCCTGAACAAAGATTAATTTGCCTTGAAGTGGAACAAATCCATTTTTAATGTTGTCAGATGGAAATCTCATCACACTCTATCAGAGACTTTCTGAGTTTCAGGATTGATTTTTACCCCAAAATTCATTATTTTAGCTTAATTGTTCCTGCAAAACAGGCAAAAAAAAGGCATTTCTTGTTTGTATGGTGGAGTACAATGAACAGACCTGTAAAATTTGGAATTAGCTCTGAGCTTGCTGATACACTCATACTACTTACATCTCAAGAGCTTACCTCCAATAATGCTACATCAGCTACCTCTGTATTACACCACAGACACAGTCCAGACAGACAAAAAAATGTTTAAAAAGGATCTAAATCAAGTAAGCCTGTGATGTTCAATGATATTTCTCTGTACAAAGCCATGACCAGTCTGTGTTATATCTCCTTGCTTCTTGATTACAGGGTACCATAGAGAAATTTCCTTGGTATCAGACCCTGATGTAGACATGGGAAAATGCCACATTGTGATACAAGAGCAGTGTAAAAATAGACATGGGGAAAATACAAGAAGGGTTTCCATTAGAATCTGTAATTCCCCTATCCTGCATGTGAAAATACTGCTTAAAAAAATATTTTATCAGAGAAAGAAAACAAAAGGAAGAGGTTCAAATTCATCAGCCAAAGCAGAATTTAATCAAGGTTTCTAATAGAACTCAGGTGAGTCCTCATTGGAGTTCTTCATAAATTTCCTCACACGAAGATCTGACCATTACTGAATAAGAAGGTAGGAACACTAAAAAAAGCAACAAACACACAGATCTATACTAAAAGCTGTCTGACTCGATTTTATAAAGGATGACAAAAGTTCATGAGTCAGCACACTGCAGAGTCTGCTGTGACTACAAGCAGCCAGGGCAGAGTCAGCTGTTGGCCAGCTGTGCTCCAGCAGCATCTTATTTGCAGGGAATAGAAACATTAATGCACAGATCACTGGTGTGAGCACAGAATGAGTGGGAACAGGTCTGAGGTGATGTATGAATGGTGTACACCTAAGCTCACAGGTCATCACACTTCAGCACACATCTACATGACACACTTTAGGACACACAGACTGAGAGGGAAAGGACAGGGACTAAAGCAGGTAGGACAGCATGAGGACACTGCTGACTCTCAGCTCTAAGTGTTAAAACCCATCACTATGTGACCAGCCCAGGAATAACCCATAAGACATGGAGAAGACTCAACTGCCCATATTCCTGTCTCTCATGTCACTGTAGTTAGTGCTGGACACACCACCACCTCCATAGCAGCACCTGGGTGCTTAAAAGCTGAACAGGCCACAGAGCTACACACAGCTTTAGGGACCTTCTCGGTGCTCTAACTAGACACACAAAATCTCATCTTTGGTTGGAGGTTCTCTTGTGACATTTTGAGAACCAAAATAAAAATTAATATTCCTCTTGAGGTGGCCATGCACTGCTGCCCACTGTACCTGGGAACCTGGGTGGTTTCTGTGACAGCCCTGATGTGATCTACATGGAACAGAGGGTCTTGTACTGATGTACAGAGAAGACTTTTGGCCAACATCTGATTGTAAAGAATCATAACATCCTTTATATATACTGAAAATCTGTAGCTGAGAGATGTTGGTCCCACTGGTTCCTTAGACAACAGTAGTGGCAAAATACTGATCATTCTGGTATCATGGTCATTTCTATAATAAATCCTACTGAGTGATGCCAGTAAATGAAGACCAGTAACAACTGAAGTGATACTCTAATAATGTTCTTTAAAATGCTTGTCTTTACACAGCAACCTTGTCAGTTGCCTCTCTGTAGTCTGACACTGACTGAGTCCCTTTCTGCCTGTATACCAGTATTTAAGCGAAGTCTAAATTTGTGAGGCTTGTACTGAGAGTCCACAGGCCTTTCTGGAATTGTTTGCAATTTTTCCAGCCTTGCCCATGCCAAACTCACATTTCCAGCTAGATCCAAAGTGATGTCCTGGTCTACTTCAATGGCTAGGGAGAGGCAACAGCACAGGCAGCCCCAGTATCCAGTGGAAAACCACACACACAAGAGGCAGAGTGGTTTTACAGCCTGGATATTATCCAGCATTGCATAAAGATCAAGGATTTGGATGTGGCCTACAAGGCAATTAAGGACAGAGAGCAGAACACTGACAGCCTTCCATGAACCTGCCCATGTGACACCAGCACAGACCCGATGGCCAAGTACCAAGGAACAAGTGACTCCTACCATGAGCACCTGCTCCTGTGAACAAATGCATTACAGGCATTTTACAGGCAGGGCTGGGCACAAAGTACTAATCTCACAATCAACAACCATCCTTCAACCCTGAGGACATCCCAGTTTACATGGGACCACAGAGACAGGAAAATATCACACTAGTTTTACAAAATTATTGGTATTACCTGCTGACAGAAGTGATGTGCATTTTTCATTCTCACTCCTGGACTCCACCAGGTTGGAATTCTGTTTTTCTTCAGCACAAGCTGCAAATTCTGTCCACCCAGAAGTCAGCTCTTAGAAATGCAGATCATGAAAATCTTCCCACTGGGATATGTTTGTGAATCAAGTGCTCTGTTGATCCACCATGAAGTGTATGCTGCATTTCAATCTCATATGGAAATCATCTAGGAAATCAGTGCACAGATCAGGTATTATTACTACAGCTTTTGTTCAGCACTGCTCTCATCAAGGCTTTAAAGGAAAATTCAGTAACATATTTACTGATATATTCCAATCTACAGAATCTCCTCTAAAACCAAAACACTATCCAAGACATTTGGCTGCAATATGAAAGGCAGAAGTAAGTGACACATTGCAGTGCACTGTTTCTGAGGAAAAAGCACAATTACATCTCAAGAGATCTAACATTCATTGCAAAACAATATTCATAGTGTGGTGAATGTTCCATGCCCCTAAGAAATATCAAATGATACACAGAAAGTGGTTTAGGGAGGATGTAACATGACACAGCAGAGCTGCCTCCATCCAAAACAGGGAGCTGCTCCCTCCCAGCCATGCAGAGCATCAGGAGGTACCACTCTGGTGAGCAGCAACTTCTGTCTCAAGGCTTTCCTTTAACCCCATCAAATGCCAATGTTTGCTCTTTCTTCTCTTTCTTTGCATGGATTTGGGACTCTTTCACTTATGTCAGAACTACCTGCTAAATGCAAATTCCACCTGGATTTACCAGGTCTCACTCCTTAGCATTCTCACCTTACTGTACTTCACCCTTGAAATACTGCCAGTAGGGAACCTTACTCCTGCTTTACAGGTTCATGCCACCTCTCCAGCAATGCAGTAAAACACAGCACCTGTGGGCAAACAGGCAGTTCTCTGAGAGAAAGCACTGACAGAATTAAAGGCACTCTGCAAAGAACCAGTGAGCAATTCAGTAAAAAATGTCCATTTTCAGTACCTTTCAAAACTACAAAAAGATGGGGTTGATGTCCCAAGCCCACAGGGTTACTATTTTGTATGGTGTCCATGGCAATGGGTGTTAGTGACTTTCTTTTTTTCATACAAGGCCAGATGTTTCAAAACTCATTCACTTTAGGGTATTTCCCAGCATCTGGAAAATTTAGGGCTTTAAAAGGGAAAGAGAAGTGTTTGGTGAGATAATGGAAATCTTCACAGAAGGGGGGAGGAATTTCTGGAGAGGAAGGAGTTTCTGAGATGAAAGAAGAAGAAGGGCAGAGAAACTGAAGAGGGGGCCATAGCAGCTTGATGTCAGATATGGAGCCAAAATAGACCAAGGAATTGGCAGGAAAAGGACAGATGATGACAGAACAGAGCCAGGCCACATCCAAGCTGCCTGTGAGATGGATAGAGCAGGGCAGAGGTGGTGCTGCACATTTGCCAGACTGAGGCTGTGCAGACACCATTTGAATCCAAGCACCAGCAGTAATTTTAAATATACCTTTCTACTATAATAAGGGTAAAAACAACAAGGAAGTTTTATTCTATTGCCTGTCACCTCACAATTGCAATATCTGACATTTAAAGTAGTTCTTTTATGGCCTAACCCAATCACCCACAAGAAAAAACAAACAGCAAAATAAACAAACTGATGTGTGGGTTTCTCACCATAATATCTTTCTTTTCCCAGGTGTTTGATCATTCTCCCAGACCTTTCCTGCACCCTTCCCATTTCTGGATGGGTTTTCTGAACAGTCAGTTATTTTAATAACGACGTACTGGTGCCAAGTGCAGCGATAATGTCACCTCTCTACTCCTACTCTGTGTTTCCATGTGCATGTGCTTTGCAAAGACTGCATTAGTCTTTTCAGCATCAATGGCACATCATGAGCTCATGCTCAGCTGATTATGAAATCCTCTCTCCCCCCCTCTGAGTCTCAGTGAGTCACTGACTGGCAATATAAAATCTCCCATCCAGTTTGGTTTCCAGTTTATGGCCTGTATATTCATGATGAAGCTGAAGACATGCTTCGTGACAAGATTAAACACCAAATTTTAAACACACTCCTTGTGTGAAGAGCAGAAGTAGTGAAATCTCTTTTCCTGCATCTCTGTCTTGTCATGCTCTGGTGTCTGAAGGAAAATAACCACTGAGTCTTTCCATCGTGGAGAGGTAGACTCAGTCACCCTCCCCTGTCCAGTTGAGCATTTTAACAGAAAAGCTGGAATAATGTGATGTGTCTCTCTCTGCGTCAAGCTTGAAGTAAGACAGAAGTTTTAGGAGTAAGTGAAGAAAGAGAAAATGGAAGGCAGACAGCCAATGCAGCCATGTAGGCCTTGTTTTCCTAGGAGACAAAACTAAACATCAGACATGGTTTTGGGCTAAAAGAATACAAAAAACGTCTTGGCTTAAATTGCTCCTTGCTGGCTTTATGGTGAAACAGTGTAGCTGAAACGGGGTCCTGGGCCATGGGCAGAGCTAGGGAGGCACTGGGATGGGCAAGCCAGGGCCAGCAGGGGTTGTTGGTACCTGTGGGCTACAGCAGGGAAGGGGTGGGTACACATGGAATAGCAGCAAAGAAATGGGGACAGTGGCTGGGACTCCTTGTTTTCCTAAATGTTTTGATAATAATGCAAGGAAATGCCGCCTTGTGCTGCTGGACCACAAGTGGACTTCTGGTATTCTGAAGGCAGTGTGGTAGGAGTCACACTTGGCACCCTGCATCAGGTGTCCCTTCCTCTAAGTCTTTAATTTGGTTCCCACCTGCCATTTGTCCCTGTGTTCCTCTGAGCTTGAGGAAATGGGCCTTTGATGGGCTGATTGCTCCTGGGAGCTGCCAGGGCTGGGGATTATATGGGCTTGTCCTCCTGTGCTCTTCTGTGTTTGCAGATGTGCTTTGAGTCCATATTAGTCAATACAAGAGGCCTGCTGTGCCCCTGCCACCTCCTGCCAGCTCTGCCTCCCTATCAACAGCCTCGGCAGCGAGGTGATGCTCAAGGTGCCACACACTGCTCTGAGCCTAACCCACACCATGGTATAACTGAGCCTCCAGTCAAGAACATGATTCAGTGACTCCCATGGACCCAGCTCCAGCCTCATGACCTCTTTCATCTTCCCCCATTCCCTCTCCTTGGACAGAAGAACCTCCACTTTTCTAACTATCCTGATGCTGCACATTCTTTGCTCAAAGAGAGTTCAAAGAGAGCTCATTCCTTACACAACAACCTTCACTATCCTGTGGCAAACCCTCTAAACCAAAGATTGCATCAAAACTACACCAAGAGTAGTAAGAGCTGGAGAATTCAAATGAATGCAATGGCAACTTTTTTACTAAAAAAATTAAAAAACTCCCTTTCCTTTCCTTTCCTTTCCTTTCCTTTCCTTTCCTTTCCTTTCCTTTCCTTTCCTTTCCTTTCCTTTCCTTTCCTTTCCTTTCCTTTCCTTTCCTTCTTCTTTGTTTTCTTATTTTGTTTACTTTGTTTTTCTTCAAGCCTCCTTCTTCCTTCAGTATCTTCTGTTTGGTACCACCTTTCAGAAAATGGTAACAAGGGAAAATCTAAGGAGGAAAAAAAATATCTTAGCAAATAATCCAAAATATCCTACTGAACAGTCTGTCTATAAAGACTCCTCAAGTGGGAGGCAGCCTCCTGGGGACTAAATGAAGCAGATGGATTGACCTTGAACAGCAGCCAAACGCCCACACAGCCACTCGCTCACTCCCCCGGCAGTGGCACAGGGAAGAGAATGGGAAGAACAAAAGTGAGAATCATAGAATCATTAAGGTTGGAAAAGAACTCTAAGACAATTGAGTCCTACCATTAACCCAGCACCATTCTGTTCACCACTAACCCATGCCTCCTACTGCCACGTCCACGTGTGGTTTTGAACACTTTGAGGAATGGTGATTCCACCACTTCTCTGTGCAGCCTGTTCCAATGCCTGACCACTCTTTCTGTAAAGAATGTTTTCCTAATATCCAATCTAAACATCCCCTGGCACACCTTGAGGCCTTTTCCAAGTCCTATCACTTGCTGCCTGGGAGAAAAGACCAACCCTACCTGGCTACAGCCTCCTTTCAGGGAGTTTAGAGAGTGGTAAGGTTGAGCCTCCTTTTCTCCAGGCTGAACACCACCAGCTCCCTCAGTTGCTCCTCATCAGACCTGTGCTCCAGACCCTTCCCCAGCTCTGCTGCCACTCTCTGGACACATTCCAGCAGCTCAATGTCTTTCTTGCAGTGAGGGGCCCAAAACTAAGCACAGGATTCAAGATATGGCCTCACCAGTGCCGAGTACAGAGGGACAATCTCATTCCCTAGTCCTGCTGGCCACACTATTTCTGATATAATGCCATTGTTCTCCTTGGCACACTGCTGGCTCATGTTCAGTTGCTGTCAACCAGCACCCCCAGAAATGTTTGCAGATCTGCATTTAGGACAGTTTAATGAAGGAAAGCAAAAACCCCTAAACTAAACAACCCAACCCAAAAAGAACCCCAAGCAATTCAAAGGCAAGCACTCAGCACTTCCCACGAGCAGACCTATACCCCTCCATCTCCCAGCAATGGTCACCTTAGAAGAAAATGTCCCACCAGTCTTCTTCTTCTTCTGCCCCAGATTTTCTTGCTGAGGTCAATGTTTTATGGCATGGACTATCCCTTTGGCCACTTTAGGTCAACTGTCCTAGTTCTGCCCCTCCCAGTCTCTTGCCTACCCCTTGCCTGCTTGCTGGGGAAGATGAGTGGGAAAAAGAAAGTGAGCCCAGACACTGTGGAAGTGTTATTCAGCAGCAGCCACCACACTGGTGTGTTATCAACATCACCATCAATCATGATCCATATGCTTGTCCAGTGATATATGCACAGATGTCATTCCCTTAGTCTGTGGGACATCCCACAAACATCCATACAAGTGCAATCAATTAATTTGGTCCATGACTTGTGCTCCACCCAGCAGCTTTCCATGTCAGATGGTTTTGCACAACACAACAGGAAACATTGGCAAACAGAGCATATTGACTTTCATATTCTGCTACTTATTATACTTTTGGGCTTGAGCCACCTCCTGAGATGATGCTCTGAAATCTCTGCCTCCTGGCTCAATGGTGACCTCCTTCAGCATTCAAGGGCACTTGGCTCATGTTCAGTAGCCCACTGTGTGATCAATCCCACCCCCTTATTCCATATAGCTTCAGCTGCATTATGTGCAGAGGGGCCCCTTCCTATGAGCACCTGGTACATCTCACACCCTTGATAGCTCAGCTCCAGAACCCCAGAGATCAACCTTGGGTCTTTCCAGGTGTTTTCTGCCAGAGGCTCCAGGTGAGCACAGAGCATGTTTCCCACAGCTGGCACTCTCTGAACAGGTCCAAGGGCTACCACACAAACTGTCCTGTCTGTCCTGCTGCTGCTTAGTGACCTTGTCTGGACACCAGGTGCCCACCAAAGCCACTCTGTCACTGCCCTTCCCAAATGGACAGGGGAGAGTAAATATAAGAAAAGGCTTCTAGGGCAAGAGGAGAGGTCAGTCCTAAGGATCACTCCTGAGATCACTCATCTGAGGCAAAACACTGTCACTGATGGCCTGAGCATTGGCCACTGGTGGAGCTGTCTTAGACCCAGTTGGCTTTGGCTCTGGTGGACATGGGGGAAGCTTCTGGCAGCTTCTCACAGAAGCCCCCTGTCACCTTGTTTTTTTGAGATTTTCTAAACTTTTTGATATTTACATTCTTATAATGGAGTTTCTCATGCACTTTCATATAAATAATGATTGTTTTACATTCTTCTCTGTAGGAGGAGAATTTTGATGGTCTGTTAGTTTAACCAGTGTGGTTGGAGAGGTGACAATCTCATCCTCCAATCCACTGTCACTTTTAGAATTCTATAAATGTTGAAGTCTGAAAAATAAAGTGCTCTTTTCCTGTTCCTGTTTGGATGCTGGAACACCCTGCGTGAGTTGTGTTATTTTGTGTCACAGTGGTGACAGCCCCCCACTACCAAAGTCTTGCCACACAAACTCAATACACTCAAAAAAGGTCTTAAAGGTCACTTAATGCTAAGGACTCACAAGCTGACTGTGATCCAGAATGTGCAGTTTCCAGAAATACACTATGCCTTTTTATTATTTGATGGAAACTTGACATTTATTTTACTGATCACATCCATGGGGATGTGATGATGCTGACCTTGCCATTACAAGCTTGGGAACATCTGTCCTGGAGTGTTGGAATCCAAGACATCC
>VZRH01003984.1:2031589-2069079 GCA_013397555.1 Urocynchramus pylzowi | reverse complement strand
TGAGTTGCAAAATAAAATTAAAAGCCGGTTGTGGCTGAAACTCAGTGCTATGAGTGCGACTCCGGAGTGCATAGAAATACTCAAGATAGGGTTTTGTTTCTTTTTTGTTTGTGCTAATTTCCTCTTACTTGCCCTTTAGGCCATGTTTATCTGTTCTTGGTAAGGTAAGTTTTTCTTGGTTTGCCTTTTCTTCACCCGAAGAGAGCACTCATGTTAACTATAGGTAAATTAAAATTATGCCTAAAAATGATGTGAAGGAATTACAGTCTAGTGCAGTTCCAGAGATGAGTACTATGCTTCTTTTTCTTATTATTTTTTTGACTTAAGGTTAATAACAGATATTTCTGAAGGGAAAGAAATCTGAATAAAAGTATGTATGAATGTTTTTTGATGCTTTTTTTGGGGAGGGCCTGACTGTATTCCTGTAAGCTAAGCAGTTAATACAAAGTCAGGATCAAAATTTTGCATCTTTTTACCCTCTGGAATATATTTGCTGTCAATGACACATTTTAAACAACATAATGTGTTTTAATGCAACTTTTTTCCTTCTTTCAAAGGTGGTGAAAAAGTCTATATCAAGATGAGTAAAAAGCCTCCAAATCGTCCTGGAATCACATTTGAGATTGGTGCTCGTTTGGAGGCACTGGACTATTTGCAAAAATGGTATGGAAGATGTTGTGTAGTGTTTGCTGAGAGCATAATTATTTTGTGTAGTTTGTGTGCTTTGATAACTGATTATAAAAACTAGTGCACCTATTAATTGACAATTTCCACACGTGAACTTTATGAATTTCCACCTAAGTCTGTTGAAAGTGTTAGCTTTTAGGAAAATACTCTCACTTCAGAAAGTGAGCTAAACTTTCTGTGGGTTTGTGTTTATTTGCTCTTAGTGGCTTGTGCAGCTGTAATAAGCAGTGATCCTTTCTGGAGCAGTGTGGAATTGAGTGTCATGGCCGAGGTGATCAGTGTGTCAGTGAGACAAACTTCATGATCAAAGACTTCTATTGTCTTCACTGGAAGGCATGCAAGGGGAGTTGTTTTTTATTCAGTTGTCACACTTGACAGGTTCACAAAACTGAGTCTAAAAAAAAAAAAACCCCACATCCTGAATTGGAGTTCATGGGATAGACAGATACAGTTGTGTTTTTATTAAACAGCTGGAGGAATTAAGTGCTTAAAACTGTGACTCTGCAACCACCCAGGCATATTGTGGATTCAGAGACTATAAAATGGAAATTGTGGGCACAAGGACTATGCTGCACAGCATGTGTATTGTAAAAGGAGCTGTTCTGATGAAAAACATTGTTAGTAAAAACTTCATTAAAGCAAGTGGGTTAATTTGTTGATGTGTGCTGGCCATGCTAGTTGAGTTTGAAAAATCCCTGGTTTTGTTAAAGTAGGTGACAGAAGTAGTTGATGCTTCTACTTAGAAGTTTTTTCTTAGCTGCTCTCTGATTTATTAGGGCTAGGAAATGTAGAGGTGTGTAGCTGCTTTTCTGTTGCATTCCTGGAGAGCTGAGCATGTTCCTGTAAATATCTGATCTTTTTAACTCCAGGTGATGTGAGAGTAAAGTCTGTGTATTATTGACATGTCCACTGCAGTGTTATCTGCTCTGTGTAAAAAGTTGGATCCAACTTTTTTATTTGTAGAGCTTTGATTTTAATTATAGGCAGAGTGTTTGTCTTAATAAATGGACTCTAAAGGACTTGGTTTATAGAATTATTCTTGTTCTCACCTGTTGCTGTAGACTGGGTTTTCAGCATACTTATTCTGTAACTGAATGGCAGGACAAGGAAAACATGCAAAATAGAGCAATAGAACTTTTTATAGCATTTTCTGTGACTAGAGATAATTTTTGTTACCTGATTTCATAACCAACTATTATGTAAAAATAGCTTAATAGTATATAAAAAAAATCACTGAATATCCAGTGTATAGTTTGTGTCAGACCTGCCCAGCTTTTTCCAGGGAAGGGTTGCATGTCAGTGCTGGAGTTCTTGTCCAGGTTTGGATTGTCAGGCATGGACATGTCACAAGCTCTGCAGCTGAGTTGCTGGATTTTTTCAGGAAGAATAGAATTTATCCTGAACTTTCCAGGATTTGATTTATTATCTGTATCACCAGGTAGACCCAGGTCAAGTTTAAATACATGTAAACTTTTGTGGTGCCATATACAGAAGAAAGGTAATATCAAAATTTAGCAGTTTTTGGGTAGCAACAATGGAAACTGGACTGTATTTCAAATGAACTAGTAATAAAAAATGAACTAATAATACAAACCCAAATACCTTGTGACAGAAAATCTACTGTTGTGCTATTATTAGGGTGTCAAGGGTTGCAATGGTAGTCTATGGGATTTTTTTTTTACTTGGCTTTCTGTTGCATAAAGGGGCGGTGGATGTTTTTAAAATTCTTTCTGTATATAATCTGTATGCATTCTGCTCATTTGCATGCAGAAATACATACTTCAAAGAAAATATACTTGCTGAACTTGCATGAAATATCTTTATTATTTTTTAACAAAAGCCAAATTGAAGATCATTGGCATTGCTTAGCTCAGTCTTTCTGCAAGTGACAAATTCAGAACACTTGCTGAAAAATAGCCTTTAAAAGGATTTTAATTTTTTCTCCATTTTTCTGAAAGCTTGCTGTCATCTCATGATTATGACTGGTTAAAATGTTAATCAAGAAGGGCTTCTAGAGAATTTAAGAAAAAATACAGTAAATATATATTTTTGTTTTCTGAGGTTCTTTTGCAGGTCTTTTCAACTGTGTAGAATTGAACTCATGGCATCTGGTGTCTCTTTTATGTTCTGTTAACTTTTGAGGCATTATCAGTGTACCTTGATTACTTATTGCTTTAAAGCCCTGTAGTTTTAAATGAAATTTTTGCAGGAGGTGTTTGGATCACTGGTGTCATTTGTCATGTACTGTGACAGAGTAGAAGAAAGCCTGGTCAAAGTGGTCAGCAAAGACAAGACAGGCTGTCAATAAGTACATTTAGTTTTGCTTTACTGTGGAGGTAGCAGCAATTGCTGCTTTATCAAGTACAGCAGTTATGCTGTTGCAGGGAATCATCTTGCATAAAGAACTTGTACCACTTGTTCCATTTAAATTCGCTAAAGCAAACTATGAACTGCAGCTCTAATCAAAGCTGATCATCTGTCAGCAGATAATAAATGAGATGGGATTGAAAATTATGAAATAGAAAATTATTAAGTATGTGGAATGATCAGGGGCTGGAGGAGTGTATGATCTATAAAGAGAGAGTGAGGAAATCACTTCTTTAGCTTGGAGAAGGCTTCAGAAATCCCACTATCAGCCTTCCAATACCTGCAGGGCTGTCATCACCAGGACTTTGCCAAACCCTACAGGTAGTTAGAGGACAAGACAACAGGCACCAACTGAATGAGATATTCACACTAGGTTCAAGGAGAATCTTTTTCTTCTTGAGACAGTCAAGCAGTGGATCAGGTTGCCTGAAGAGTTTGTGGAGTCTCCAGCATGGGAGTTTTTGAAGACTGGGATGGATAAAAAAACATTGGAAAACCTGGCCTGTTGCCATAGCTGACCCTGCTTTGAGTAGGAGGTTGGACTAGAGGCTTTCTGAGGTTGCTTTCAGTTTGAATTCCCCTGTGATCTCATACAAAAACTGATACATGTGCATACACCCTCTTCTGCCTTTCTTTGCTAATTGAGCAAATGAAAAAGCAGTAGAGCTGCAGTTACCTGCAAGTGCTTGTCTGTGTGTAAGACAGTTCCTGAGCTGTCAGCTCCCATAAGTAGAGCACTGTCCCTGCAAAGCTGATGTATTTAAAGATGCATCTCTTCCTTTTTTTAATATTTTTGTGTGGATTTTTTTGGCTGTAGCTCTCTATTGATTGTCCTGTAAGCAGCAGATACTGGTTTGAAAAAAACCCTGTTGTTTTTCTGAGACCATATTCTTTATTAATTTGCTTCATCTAAACTCTTAGGTTAGGTAATGAAGTACAGATAGATGATCCTGTTTTCTGGAATGGAAACAGCCCTCTAAAATAGGTTAGTTGTTGGAACAACAGTACTATCTCTTGGTATATTTGATTATCTGGATGGATTTCCACACCCCCCCCCAATATGGAGGAAGTCTTTCCCCTGAAAGACTTTGAGAAATCTTACTTGGTACAGTCCTTGCTTTGGATTTCAGTTGACTGGGTTACCTGGCAGGTGTTTGAAAGGGAAGTGAAGTCTGCTTTATATTTAATACAATATATGTATAATAAATATGCAGACCTAGTAATAGATGTTTGCAGATTTTGCAGACACTAGAACATTATCTGTGAAAAGTCAGTATGGAGGGTATTTGATTTTTTTATCCTCTATGAGGTAGAAGGAAGCACTTTTTAAGCCAGTATTGAAAAGGCAAGAAGTATGAGTGTGTTTGTAGACTTTTTAGTACAAACTTGGGCAAATTTACTAATGTTTTTGTATCTTTTTTACAGTTTGAAATGCCTATTTTTGGTCACTTTTGAAGGGTTAAAAGGATGATGTAAAAAAAAGTGCTGTCTGTGTGGTTGTTATTGTGTGTTGAGTGCATTGGAAAAAATATTAGGCTTTTTTTTTTTTTTTTAATACTGTCAAGAAGTGAAGTGGGAAGTTTTCAATTATTTTTTTATTGTATAAATGTTAGAATACTGTTGTTGCCTGACCAGGGCTTCATAGTATATGTTTTTAAGCCATATCAATTTCTGAGGCTTTCCAAAAATATTGCATAATCCTAATGGGTTGGAATTGCCAAGATTGGAACCTGAGACTGGAGGGTATGCAGTGTGTAAACTGGGCAAATAAATTCAGCTAACAGCAGTTCTCTTGTTCTCTCTTCGAAAAGGAAGAGCAAACCCCTTTGAAGTTTGGATGAAACTTGATTTGTGATTGCTACATGACCTTTCCAGCACCTTTTGAAAAAGCACACCCAAAGTTTGCAGAATATTGTTTCTTCCCATAAAAGAAACTCCTTAATAATTAAATTTCAGTGTGCTGGTCTGAGCCTTTATTTTTTTTTTTTTTTTAAGTGAAGCCTTTTCCCTCAAATTTTAGAGTGTGTTTTTCTGGTTTGTGCTGATAAGTGTTGTCAAATCCGGTTGTATCTCAGTTTCATTGTGATGTCTTAGTGTGGCTTACTTGCTGGGGAATCAACCTGACTGGAAAGTTGTTTTGGCCTTAGATATTATTATTCTTTGGTACTGTAAAAAATGGTATTTGTGTCTCCCTTTGAAGTATTTCTTCAAATGCCTAATTGTAACTCTGTGATGGAAGGAACTTCCACATAAAAGTTCTGAAGTGTATGAAATGTAATCATCTTCATATTAATCTTTTTAATTCATGCAATTGAATCTTTTCAGTAAAAGTACAAAATCATCAGAAAGATCTTTCTGTGCAGGGGATAATTTACAAGAGTACGTTCTGCAATACGTGTGTTCTGGTCTTTTCCACAGTGGGATCAGTATTGTGAAATATTACTGTTTGTACATATTTGTGGCACAATGTGTGGCTAAATTTAGTGGATATTGAGGATAATAGTTTGTTGCTAAATAGGGAGTTGTGTTTGGGTTACCTAATAACTAATTGCATATGGCTTGGGCGGTTCCATCTCTGCAGAAATATCATGGACTTCTAGAAAGACATTGATAGCAGAAATTGTATTTAGCAAAGAGAAATTAACCTATAAATACCTTGAGCTTCATGTCTCATCTAAAGCGATTTCTAATGAGAATTAATATTTTGTACATCTTCTTTTATTAACTGATGCTTTTTCTCTTGATTTTGTATAAATGTTAATGTCTTGATTCCTGGCTTGCTGAATTTTCTTTATAATTCTCATAATTTTAAAATATTTGTCCCTAAACTCTGCTCTGCATTTTACTTTCCCCTCTTACATGGTTTGCTCTTTCCATGTCAGTGCTGTATTTTCCCAGTGTATCCTTTCTCTTGTCTTCTCACAGAGTGCTTGGAATGGTGTCTTGACTGCTGCTGACCAGAGAAAGCTCCAGCCATAACAAGGGAACTGCTATAGGGATGTGCCATAGTGGGGGCAGAGTGTTTGCATTGGAGATGTGTAGGAAAAGGAGAATTCTCTTTCAGCTGGTTGGCCTTGAATTTTGTGAAGCAACCATAGTTTTGCATCACTGGTGGCTGGCATGCAATAAACCTAAAATGTAGAACTGTGTTGGGAAAGGGCATCACCATTCTTGGCTTCCATTTCACTGCTGCAGCACAAGCTCTCATTTCTGATTGCTGCAAAATGAACTTTCTCTCCTGTTGCTTTTCTGGTGCCTTTTCCTTCTTTCTCTCTGTTAAATATCTTCTGTGTCGTTCTACTAGGAACTCCTGTAGGTTACATTGTTTCTCACACACTTGCTGTTGGAACAGTAACTTGACTTTTTCCTCTGCTTTGCTCCTCTTCCTGCTTATTCTGATGTTTTAGTGTCAAGTTCTAAGTCTGAAACTGGAACACTCTGGAAGATGAAAAAAACCTAGAAATTTTATAATAAATTTTTTTTATAATGAAATTTGTAAGTGTAGCAACATATGGACTTAAAAAGAAAGTATAATCAGAGGCAGGGCTTAGGAAAACTATCTCAGGGCTGACTTATTTTCTTGAAGCCTTGTTCAGAGTTAAACCAGAATGTTGCTGCTGGGATACAGGTCTGACCCATGAGTTTTACATTCTGTTTTAATGCAGTAGATCATCAGCTTCACCTTTCTTGTTAGATTGTTATTATCAGTCTATGATCAGAGAGACTGATCTTGTTTCTTTGAAAGACTTGAAAAAGTGACTTGAAAAAGATTTTATTAGGGGAGTGGCAAATGAGAGGCTTCAGTTTTAGACTAAGACTTTGTGGGTTTTTTGGAAGTTCAGTGAGAAAAAGATGGGATCTTAAAGAATGGATATAAAAATATTTAGTGTTTCTGAAATATATGAATGAGAGAAATGCAACAAGAGCTTGGACTGTCTCTGAATTCTCATGTGAGGGTGAAATGTGGCTGCAATAATACCTAGAAAATCAGATTTTCTTAATAAGTAGCTCCTGAGATATTTAAATCTTGGGAAGCTGTATACATCACTGCAGTTGAAGAAGTAGGACAGGAGAAAAGGAGCAAATTGAGATTGACATCTTTTGTTTTAATGTACAGGTCCAGTTAGTAAGAAATAAGGAAAGCCTGTATTTCCTGATAACTTATATTTTAGTCAGAACATAGTATTAGAGACTCCTTTAAGAGCACAATCAATATCTTTGAGAGATTATAATCAAAACTGATGATATTGATAGATTCCTTATAAATGTCAGTTGCCTTTCTAGCTAAAGAATTTGCAGTAGGATTGGAAATTGGTTGCTCAAGCTCTGCTCTTTTACTATTGGTTCACAGTAGTACTTGGTTTGAAAAACAGGTTGTGAAAGTTAAAGGCAGCTGTCCTTTTTGTGGTCTTTCTTTTCCATACACGTTGTTAACTTTAGAGCAGCCCTAATATAAATGCTGGTAAAAAAAATCAGTGATGTAATTAACTTTTTTTTTTAGGAGATTCTATGCACTTTTGAATCTGTTTCAGTACTTCTGTGAAGGGCAGAAGGAGCTGAATTCTGCCTGATTACAATTTTCAATGTTGGCTGCTGATTCTTGAACTGAATGTTATCCAATCATTTCAGTTACTTAGCCTTTTTCAAACTTAGAGAGTTTTCAGTACAAAGTGTTAATACAGCTTTCTGGAAGGTCATGTAGGCACTATTGTATCGAAACCAAGAAAGAAACCTTGGAGACTCAGCAGTTTGTGTTTAACACTCCAGGTATCCATCTCGAATTGAGAAGATAGATTATGAAGAGGGGAAGATGTTGGTGCATTTTGAACGCTGGAGCCATCGCTACGATGAGTGGATTTACTGGGACAGCAACAGGTTGCGACCTTTGGAGCGACCAGCATTAAGGAAAGAGGGGCTCAAGGATGATGAAGAATTTGTTGTAAGTGGTACATTGATTTTGTCTTAGACTTTTGTGAACTGGTCTACTTGTTTTCCTACATTAAATCTCTCTAGCACGTAATACTTAATTTTTAGGAATAAAATCTAAATTATTTAAATATTAATTACTGAATTTGTTTAAAATAGGATTTTAAACCTGGAGAAGAAGTCCTAGCTCGTTGGACAGACTGTCGATACTACCCTGCAAAGATTGAAGCTATTAATAAAGAGGGTATGTATTGCAATGGTCCTTTGGTAAGGGCTGCTTGAAAATGCTGTGCTGTAGATTTAGTCTGCTTAAAAAAGTGATATGGCTGTGAAGTTTTCCTCTCTGCCCTAATATTAAGTGAAAATTTTTTATATATCAAATTTAGTAAAATGTTAGTTTTCAAATTTGATACAGATAAAAGACAAAAGTTTCTCCTAGAAGACAAAATGCTTTTTTTTAATGCTTTTACCGTTTCAGTGATCAGAAGCTCCTGTGCACAGTCTTAGGACTATTTTGTACTATTGTTTTAGTTTTTGTTTAATCAAATTTATTGATTTGAGTTAAAGTTCTATTTAAATTTTCATAATTTCATAATTGTTTTAGTTCTCTTTATTGAAGAAAAACAATGGAAATAGGAAAATAAGGGAGCACAGATTAAATACTTCACAATGGTGATATTTCTAATGAACATAAGAAATTGACATTTTTACTGTAGTGTAGAGCAAGTGAGGACTTGGATGTAAGTTGAACTGTTTCCCTAGTGTGGCATCTTAAACATCACACAATTATTTCAATGAATTATGAGCAGAAGTGACTCAATAGCTTAAACATACTTGAAATTGCCCAGCTGGACAAAGAGTAACAGTATTAAAGCAGGGTTTCATTGAGGCCATCATTTGCTTTTTTTGTACCTCTCTTGATCCTGACTAGTGGTAACACCTGGTTACTCTTGTCATACAAAGTAACATGCAAAACATAAAGCTTTCATTGTAACAAAGTGTGTTTGTTTATTAACTTCTCATAGTGATTCCATCAATCATTTCTAGGAACATTCACAGTGCAGTTCTATGATGGGGTTATTCGATGTCTTAAAAGGATGCATATCAAATCTATGCCAGAGGATGCAAAAGGGCAGGTAAGAATACTTAAAGCAATTGCTTTGTTAGGTTTTGTGTAGTTGTTTGGGTTTTCATTGTTTTGTTTGTTTGGTGGTTTTTTTTTTTTTTTTTTTTTTAGTATCATGAGACAGTAGAAGTGTCAGTAGCACCACTAGATTTAGATTAGTCTTTATTCTAGGCCCTGCATTGCCTTGCTTCACCAGTTTATGGATGATGCCTCAGAGTGTGCTGCTCAAGTGGCCTTGCCTCACTGAAATGTCTGGCTGCTGGACACTCCATTGCCAACTAATCTGTTCACCAAGCCTTGTCTTACAGAGTTTACAGTGCCCCTTACAGGGGCATCCAATGACTTTTCCCTCTGGTGTCTTCAGAAAAAAAGCTTCAGCTTGTCAGCAGTCTGTGCTGCTGATTTTTTTTTTTTTTTTTATTTTTTTTTTTTTTTTTTTAATTTTATTTATTCCCACCGTCTGCCCATGTCTTTTGTTTGCTACTCTGAGAGCTTTTTGCCCACATGTTCCTATAAATGTGACTTTGGGGTTTTTTCCCCTGTATCAGAACTTTGGGGCAATCAGACAGATAAGTATTTCTTGTCTCTTATAATGTGCAGTTGCTGTTAAAGAAGAGATGCTGAATAGAAGTTGAAGGGAACCATGAAGTAGAAGACATGATTTAGTCACTAGGCCTATCTTTACTTGTGAAAGGAAAACATCATTGACAACTCTTACATACTTCAGTGCAAATGCCATTGCATTTGTCTTGCATAGTAACTGTGTTTCATATTTAATGAGAAACTACTCCACTGAAACTATTTGAGACAAAATCCATAAAAACTGGTCTTTATTTGCTCTTAGTTTTCTTCAGAATACTCTAAACTTTGCAGACTTCAAATATTTCATAATTACCATTGTAGCCATCCATATTGTGACCAGGGCAGATGGATAATTGGCTTGGAAGCATTTCCACCTCCTGGCCTCCAGGGTAAAGGTAGCTGTATGGTAGGGTTGATCCACTATGCAAGGGACACTGGAGCTTGGTGCAGACACCACTGCATTATTTAAAAGATGTTTCCTGAAGGAGGTTAAACTGAAATCTATAGCCACACTAACCCTGGCTTCTTGCTGCAGTCTTACAGTAACTCTGTTGAACCAGTGTGTCGTATTTCAAGCAATACTCAATATGACAGTAAGTTAGGAAGCTTGAGTGTTTCTTTTTACTTCATAAAAAGCAAAACTTGGGTAATGTGATTGTGACAGAAAAGAAATAAGCCTTTTGTGACAGTGGACAGAGCTCCCTGATTTGTTCCTGTGCTTTTTCTAGGGAGCAATGTTGTGTCTAATCTTGAGTTACTACTCTTTAGGCCACAGGCAATTTCAGCTTTAAAAAAAAATAGTAAATCCATTACTTCACAACCATTATGTTGTCCACACTTGTTTGGTGGCAGTCCAGCTCATCTGTTATTTCTAATTTTTCTCAGTAGTTGAGAGTTATGGTGCCACTTATGCATCTCGGGGGTTGAATGTAGGCTGCTTCAATGAAATCTTGAGAAGGACTTGGGGGCACAAATTTACACTTTCTGAGATGGATTTAGAATTTTTAAGTTGTCTGGATACAAGAACACCTCCAACTTTGCTTTCTGTAATGCTGATTGATACTAATTGTAGCATTTAATCCTGCAAAATAAGAAATAAGTATGGAAGTCTGTAGTTTTCAAAGGCAAATAGATAATTTTTTTTGCAACTTCTTTTGCATATAATGCAATGGAAAAGTGTTTGTTTTTCTAAGTGTTTTCGTGTTATTTCAGAATAAAAACATGCACTAAGATTTGGTTGAAAATCAGTTATCTGAGACTGAGCTTTGATTAAGCTTCAAACTCCCATGGATGTTTTTGTTCCTTTCCGTTATTTATTTTGGAAGAAAATATTTACTGAAATCTGTGTATAGGTTACAAAAAAGCCAAGACTGTAACTGATTTGAAAAATTAAGTAGAGTTGTCAGATGCAACACTTCATGCTTCATTTAAACTTATAACTTGTATTTTCTGTGTATCCAAACTAAAAAATACATTTCCAGAGATGAGTGTAAGCTTAAGGTACTTTAAGTTCTAGTACTTCAATAAATCTAACAAATTTTAAGATCTTTGTGGAAGGTGTGTGCTAAGCATGCAGAATTCAAATTGCTTGGAGAGAGATAGAGATTAGTTAATACTTTGATTTGAGCTTAGTGTGACTCAAAGGAAGAGCCTGTAAGTGCTATAGCACTCAAACTATTTGTGAGTTGCAGCAGAAGTGTGTCTTAATAAAATTCAGCAATGAGGGTGGAAAGGCAAATTTTTTAAAGAGTGAAAAATATTTGTCTCAGCGCAATGCGTCTTGAGGCTCAGCTGTGATTCAGACAAGCACAAATTATTCAAAATCACACAGATCTGTGGCTAACGTAGTACAGAGAGGGGAAAAAAGGGATATTGAGACTGCCCTTATGACAGCACATATGAAGTGTTTGGATAACTTACTTTTTCTGTTTCATGTTTTTTGTTTTATCTTCGATGTAATCAGGCGCGCGAGAGGGAGCAGATAGCGCCGGAGCTGAGATTAGTGACGGAAATCGAACCAAAAGAAGTGAGTTTTGAGGAGGGATTTGAAGGAGAGGGAGGGGACTTGGCACACAGGAAGAGGAAGCTGAGGAAAAAGCATGGATTTGCGAATGGGCCAGAGGAAAAAAGAAGATGTGACAGGAGACAATGTGAGCCAAGATGTAGGTGGGGCAGACTGTGTAGAATTGAAAGGTGAGGGCAAGGAATCCAGGCTTGATGTGGAATCAGCCAGTCAATAGATTCATGTTTTATGTATGTGTATGCATGAACGTGTGGGAGTTGGAAGTTATGGTGTGACAGAAGAGGAAAAAGCAGCTGAATCTTTAGTACTGTGGAGAAGCAAAAAGGTGGTGGTTGTAGGCAGGTGAAGGGAGAGCGATGTATGTGTGAATTCTGCTGCTGACGCAAGGGTTGGATTTTGGAAATGATTCTGGTTTTGCCTTCTCACTGTTGCAGGATTATGGTTACACAAGGAATATTTTAAAATACAAGTTTTTTAGCCAATTGATGTGTAAGGCCGTTAAGTAATTTCTGCTTATGTATTTCTTGATCGTGTAATTTCCTGTGTTTGGATTTAGTGAATCTAATTAGCATAATGACAGTTTTCCTCAGTAGTCATGAAGTAATGCTTTGTTTTCTAACTGCTGTGGGTCATTACTATTCTGCCAATTTTTTCAGCTTACTTGAAAGCTGAATTTTAGTAAGAAAGATAAAGAAGGAAATACACATTTTTGGATGTATTTTATTTTATATTTTTTTCAAGTTACACATGTAAATGAGAATCTTACTGAGGTGAGATACTGAGGGAAGTGGGAAATCAGGCTGCATGATGCAGAGTAGCTGGTTCAGAGTTACACAACTACTTCCAATAGAGAGACAATGTCAGGAAATGAAAGAAAAGTAGGGAAAACTTCTCGTAGAAGGATTTTGCTTTTACTCTATTATAAATTTCAAATGTGTTCATATTTGGGCCCTTGGCTTTGTATGATCTGGGAAATTGTCCTGCTATTAAAACTTGTAGCTAGTTTCTCTGATATCTGTGATAGTGTCCTGCTATTATGGTTGATAGAATAGATATCATACTATTAACCTGAGGAAGATTTCAGAATTTATCACGCTTTATGATCCCACTATTATTCTTCAATTGTTTTGTTAATTTTGTGGAAAAAATTCTGAAAAAGACACAAATGTATCCTTTTGAAGGAGGAATTCCTGTGCTCTACAAAAGAAATATAATCACCTTACCATCTTAGATGCTAAATAATTCTCACATGTCAGGAACTGTGCTGCTGAGCAATCACTCAGCAGTAATTCAAGGTTAAAAAGCAGGCATTAACTGTGTCATTTTAGTGCATGTATATTTACTCCAGAGCCAAAACAATAATGGACCCACAGGGTTTCTGAACAATTCAGAATCACAAAGTTTTTTTAAGTTCAAAGGAATCTCTTGTTATAATCTTGTCCATCCCAACTGCTTAAGGTTCTCTTCACTTCAAATTTACATGTTAATCTAGGAAAAAAGTATAACTGTCACCATAATGAATGTGTTTCTTCTCTGGTTTCTGAATGTTTGACCTTTGTTTGCTTCATCATTATGTGTCCTGCTACTGTAAGCTCCATGTTGTAAGAACAGTATCCAAACAGTGAAATAAAATACAAAGAAAACCATAAAACTCCTTTCCATGTTGCACCAGCTGCACTTAGATTTGGATACTTGGTTCAGCATCCTCTTTTGAAGCTTGATATCTTCTGAAAGCTTTTGATTCCAGGGTGCTTAGCTTGACTGAAGATTAGGATGCTCTTTAGAAGCTGTTTTGATGCAGGCTGCACTACTTCCCCTTCCCACTTTTATCATAAGATCTAATCTCCAGCCGTGTTACTGATCCTTTTCATCCCTTAGCCAGGGTACAGTATAAGACTTCTACTCTCAGGTCTCCTAATTCCTCAGCACCACAAAGAGCTCAATCCTTGTTTTGTTCTGCTGGATGGGCAAGGCTCTGGATGGACTGGAGCTAACAGGTGTGCTCATTTTGGCTGGTCCAAAGAGAGGTGTGTGTGCTTTTGACTGGCTGTGCAGCTGGCAGTTACACACGCTCGTTTGTGCTGGCATGTCACCAAGTGGCCTCAGTAGTTGCCTGTTGTGTGAGCATTGCCAAAGTGCTTCCAAACTTTGCTGCTGGCTAGTGTGAATGTCTGCATCTTGCACTGACAGTGTGGACATGGAACACTTCATCTTAGAGGAATCAAAACTGTTGTTGTTTGTAAGTATGTAAGTTGGTGCAAAGAAGAAACATAGCCCATGTAAAGCAGTGATTTAGAAGTACTGAACTATGGAAAAGGAAAAGCATAATGCAAGGAGAATTAACCCTGTATTTGTGTTATGATTTCCTCATATGTCAAAGGAGGCAAAGAAACCCTCAACAGAGCAGAAACTTGAAAGGTTTATAATATGTAATGAGTGGGGAAAAGGTTGCATTGGAACAAAATTTGTAAAATCAAGCTACTTTAGGTATCTCGTGTGATGATATAACAACAAGGAGATATTCCAGAATAAAATAGTTGGGAAAATAAATAGTTAGGAAAAAAAAAAGTGCTATTTATGAAGCACTTATGGGTAACTAGACAAAAAGTCTTTTTCATATTTTTTTTTGTGTATGGTAGTACTTGTAATTCAGAGCACTCAGATACTTCATTCTGGCTGGTTGATCATTTCTACTGCCTTCTATATTGCACATAACTTCTCCATAGAAGAATTCTGTACCTCAGTGCTATAGAAAATTCAAAATAATACTTTAGTGAAAAGGATCAAGTCACAATTTTTGCAGTCAGATTGATCCCTGACGTTCAGGAGACATAAGGCTGGAATCTCATTGCTCTAAACTGGTGGAAAGAGCTTGGCTCAGCCAAGGAAGTTCTCTCCATTAGCTTGTAGGGTGGCTTGACTTGTTCTAAGTGTCAAAAAGTAGATTAGAGTGGGATGTATTATTCATGCCTTGAATGTTTCCTTATGGTACAAATAAGCAATTATACAAGATGACAATTACCTTAAATATAGATTGTGAAATTCAGTCATTTTATGGAGTACTTTATTGAAGTTAGTGAGTGAAACTTAGTGTAGTATGCAATACGAAAGGAGTAAAAGAGTCTGTAGCTGCTCTAGAATCAAAGATGTAATGAGATAGGAGTTATCCCTGGTTTATCAGTTTAGTTCAGGAGGAATTCCATGCAGCTGGACTCTGCTTTGAGGCGACTGTAGCTTTGCACAGTAGGTCAACAACGATGGAATTGTGTGTTTCAGAGCCAAAAGGGTAAGAAAAATGTCAGTCTTCTGGGATTGGGAGCTCCTGGGTTTCTAAAGCAATGACACAAAACATAATTTAACAGGGAATGTGTACAGCCAGAATTCTATATAGTGTTTTTTTGAAAGATTTTTTTTTCTTTTTGTCTACGTGGCATACTGATAATACCTCAAGTTTATTTGGAAATTTGGGAAGGTCAATTTTACCACTCTTTGAGTAGTAATCATAAAAATAAATTGAATTTCATTTGAACATTTCTAGATAAAGTTCACTGGGTTTACGAGTATTTTCTGTTTGAGTTGTAGGCACTTTAAAATACTTACTCACCATTTTTTCCTTTTTGGAGGATTGGATAGCTTTGGTCAAAGCTGCTGCTGCAGCAGCAGCCAAGAACAAAGCAGGAAGTAAACCTAGAACCAGTGCAAACAGCAATAAAGATAAAGAGGATAGAAAATGGCTAAAAGTCCCTTCAAAAAAGGAAGAAACCTCAACCTCTACAATCATGCAGGAAGTCCAAAAAAAGGAAGAGGAGCCTACATCTAGTGACACATTTGGTAAAAGCACATCCTATAAATACAAAATTGTTTTTTCTGTAGTATTGAACTCCTGTTGCTAATTTTGCAGTTAAGTAATAACCAATATTTCTAGAGGAAAATGTCACATTTGCTGTTACGATAAGTTTCTGATATATAATGGTAATTGGTTCAAAAACTGTTTTTATCAGATAAATCTAGTTCAGTCAGCATTTACTGCTTGTGCTAAACTTCTGACTAGCTTTATCAAGAGCAGAACATGGCTTTTTATTAATGATTTCATTGTACAGTTTGATTGATATTCCTGCATCTTCTCTTACCTGTGATGTAGTCCCTGATCTTTTATTATGACAAAAAGAATTCCAATATGCATGATATATCCATATTCAGGGGTGTTTGAAACTGTATCTGAATTGATAAGATTTGTTAATTTTAAATCTTTAATGTTTATTTCTCATAACATTCAGTAAAAATTACATATTTTGAGATAAGCTCCATTTATTGTTTCAGTATGCAATTCTAGATCTTCAAAATGTATCATTTTCCTTTTTTATAAACATTTGACGTTTCTTTACTACAGTATTCTATTAGCAGTTCTGAAATATTTAAGTATTTTGGATGTTATGCATTTATGAAATGTGAGTTAATGAGGCTTTTCTTGTGTTTAGAAGTAGGATTTCCTGTAGTGGATGTTCCAAAGATGGCCTTTGTGCAGGCAGAGAGCACGTTATCACACAAGAGGAAAAGTAATCTAGGCAACTCATTTCAGGCAAAGAGAGCTCGCCTAAACAAGATCACTGGTAAAAGACTTTTTTTGCTGTTGACTTTGTTCCTTTTTCATGTAGTGAAATATTCATGCTTGTGAAGAAGGTGCTGAAGTAGATTGCATAGAAGCACAGTCAAGAGGCAGATGGTCACTGCAGTCTGTACTTGTTTAGAATTTTAAAGGAATTCATAAATGGTAAAATCTACCTGGTTTAGACTAAATTGGTTGCAGACTGTACTTGGTCTTTTTAGTTTTTTATATATAAAAAAAGCCATCCTGAATTCATTAATTTCTTGAGCATATTTTACCTCTAACTGTACAGTTTTCTCCATTATTGGGTGAATTTGGGTTTATACAACTTCTTAATAATGTCATGAATTATATACTACTGTAAATTAAAGCTATGGTTAGCTGTGGAGAAACAGAAAATAATTTTTTTCTGAAGTGAAATTGTTGCTAAAGAGTTTCTCATTTGGAAATAAACATTCCTACAAATTGAAGCTATAAAGATGTGATTATCTTTTTCAGTGTCTAAGCATTCATTCCCTGTCTTTATTGCTCAAAGATATTAATGGAAAACAGGGATGTTAGTACAGAATACATTCTATACAACAGGAAATGAAATAATTTGTCTTATCTTTAAAAGCTGAAAAATGCATTTATTCCAGAATTTAGTAGAAATTTACTTACCTGTAAAAAAATTATTTCAATTTATAGCCCTTCAAATAATAAAGTTATGTTGCTGGCTTTGATCCTGTCAGTATTTAGGACACAGTCTTATGTTTGTACCTGTGCTAGGAAAGTATCAGGTGCATTTCAAAAGCAGGGTTGAAAAAAGTTGTGAAGTCCCTCCCTTAACAGAGGAGCCCTTGGACAAACTATAAGATAGAAATTCATTCCACTCATTATTCTAGTCAATAGTATTTTGTGTGAAGGCTGGTAAACTTTTCTGTGCTTTTAGAGGGGCTTTTTTGTTGGTTTTTTTTTTTGAAAGTAGATAAAAATTCTTACTTTTTTCTGTAAAACAAAAGTAACCAAATTTGTTAAACTGCATAGTGAGAGGTTTGTTCATACTTATTTTGGCTTATCCAGTCTTTCATTGGTCTGCAGTGGAGGATGTTTAGTCAGTTTTCTTATGAGAATGGTTCTGTTTCAGTCTCTCAATCAGTAAAACGAAAATGCTACGAATCATGGAATAGTTTGGGGTGGAAAGGACCCTAAAGTTCACCTACTTCAAACCTTGCTGCCACAAGCAGGGACACCTTCCACTAGACCTGGTTTTTCAAAGCCCCATCCAACCTGGCCTTGCCCAGGGATGGGGCATCCACAGCTTCTCTGGGCAGCCTGTGCCTCACCACCCTCACAGGAAAGAATTTCCTCCTCCTGTCTAATATAAACATACTCTCTTTAGGTTTGAATCTATTTCCTTTTGTCCTATCACAGCATGACCCTCCAAAATGTCCTTCTCCAGCTCTCTTGTAGACCCCCTTTAGGCTATAAGGTCTCCCTGAAGCCTTCTCTCCCCCAAGCTGTACAATCCCAATTCCCTCAGCCTTTGCTCACAGGAGAGGTGCTCCAGCCCTCTGACCATCTCTGGGTCCCTGCCCTGGACTCACTCCAGCAGGTCCTTGTCCTTCCTGCGCTGGGGCCCACGAGCTGGACACAGCAGTGCAGGTGGGGTCTGAGCAGAGCAGAGGGGCAGAATCACCTCCTCATCCTGCTGCCCACAGTGCTTTTGATGCAGCCCAAGAGAGTGGTGGCAGCTCATGTCCAGTTTTTTGTCCACTGTCCAGCTTTTCATCCAAGAAAGGATGAAAAGGATCTGTTCTTTTTGTACAAAAGAAGTAGTCTTTAGAAAAACCCAACTTCTCCCTCCAGGATTGTCATTCTTAGAAGGCTCCTCTTTGGTTCCAGGTTTTGTTAATGAATGTCAAATTTATTAGCCCCATTTCTCTTCTCCTTTCCCATGCTAGGTACATTTTCAGTTAAGTTCCAATTTAATTGCTGCCATGAGCAGTGGTAGTATAAGATGTAGAGACTAGAGATGTATATTGACAGAGCCCTGTTAATGTCTTTCCATCAGCAGTTAGTAGCAATAGATACCAAAGCCAGCTGAAAAACCTTTGCCTTTAGAAATTGTATTTGCCTGTGCTTGTGATAGATTCTTATTGCCTCAGGAGCATTATGAAAATCTTACTAGTGACAGAGGTTCATACAGACTTAACTGAATAATCAAACCATGATTTTGCAGCCATTGACTGTGTTACCATTTTAAAAACAGTGTGTCTGTCTCCACAAGACATACTTGGCTAGCAGAGGATGTGTTACCTTTCAGTGAAAGTGTATTAATCCTTTAACTGCCAGAAAAAATTTGTCATGTCTTGTAGATACTTTGTGTATCTGTTCTCAAATTAACACACTTCTGCAGTTCCTACCATAGTAACTTTCTATGGCAGTACATTTTGAAAATGTGACTGCTAATGAATCAAATTTTTTCTTGTCACATGTTTATTTCTTATGTGTTAAATGCTTGTAGATGCAATATATTGTATATCAGTATACACTTGCATTGTGACATTTTTGTCTCCAGCACAAGCTTTTAGATTTGAAGGAAGGTTAGGAATCATGCTGGTGTACCCATTGGAGTGGCTACAAAATAATAAAAGAATTGTAGCTGTTAAGACAACATTTACCAGATTTTTATGGCTGTATTGGGGAAATAGTGCAAAACATTATTGCAGGAGCCTGTATGAAGGAAACTGTTCCCTGGATTTCAGTTCAGTATTCAGCATTTGATAGAGAAGGGTCTTCTTGTCTGTCACATGGCCCACAGCTGCGTCAGGTGTTCTTTGCTCACCATTCAACAAAATAAAGTTGCTTCCTTTGCCCTTTCTTTTGCTACTAGCACTGGTAGCATTTACATTTCCCAAAGGTGAAGAATATTCCCTGCTAAGCACATATTAATGCTTCCCATCAGTTTTTGCCTCTGTTGGAATGTTTGCTTCCACATCTTCTCCTGCTGTGTTGGTACCTAATACCAGATAATAGCTGCAGTGAGCTTGCAGAACAAAACATTCCTGGTTCACTGTGCCACCCCCTGCTTTTGCTTTGTTGGGTGCTCTTACAGACAGGGTGGTGAACCTGTAGTCCTGGTTTGCAGTAGCTTGTGAGGATGCTTTGTCCTACAGGCATGGTGGCTGGTTAGAAAAATACTTCATGGTGTAGAGAAAAAGGAAATCATAAGGATTATATATTGACAGATCTGAATCTAGATGGATTTAATAACTTGAATTTCTGAGCAGGGATCATCTAGCTAAAACCAAAAATCAGAGAATGGTCTGGGTTGGAAGAGAACTTAAAGGTTCTTCTAATTCCAACATTATCCACTAGACCAGCTTTCTCTAAGCCTCATCCAGACTGGCCTTGAACTCCCCTAGGGATGGGGCACTCCTCTCTGGGCAACCTGTGGCTTACAGAACCACAAATACTTCCTCATAAACTGTAGATTGGGGTTTTTTGTATTTAAAACTCAACTTCACTTGACTTTGAAAATTATTATACACTTTTTGATATAAATGCATGATTGCAAAGATAAAGAACACTGCAATTTTTGCAACTTGATTTAAATAGGATAATTTGAGTTTAAAGTGTTTATTTAAGGCCATAAAACCTAAATCTTTTATGTAGTCTAATGCAGAATTAAAATATTACCTGATAATTTTGTTTTTATCTAATAGGACTAAATAAGTTCCTGCTTTTCAGTTAACCTAAAATAAAGCATAACTTAATCTAACAGAAATAGTAAATGAGATAAAACACTTCGTGTTTATTGTTGAATGCTGAAATTTTTTTGTTTTGTTTTAATGTCTTGAACAGTTCCCGAGAGCCCAGACCACTAATTTATAATTCCTTGGACATTGTGAACCTTAAATTTTGGCCATATCTAATTTTTTATGGAATGCATCAGCAATTTCCTCTGAATTTGTCAAGTTAATGTTGAGGACTTGAACTCCTCACTCCTAATATTGACATTCCCAGAGATTATAATATAAATTTTTATTCAGATTTGCTTTTTAGGTTTCATCAGTTATGTGTTTTCTTAATGGTGTAGAACTTCTGTCTCTGCATTGTTAGGCAATTAAAGTTATTGTGTGAGGTACAGCTGAAGCTATTGCCATATTTTGCTGACAGAAGGCTTTCTTGTATTTATATTCCCCTTGTCTTTACCAATTTTTTGTAGTAGTGATATTTTACATAAGTTAGTGAATAAAGTTAAATATTCTAATATATTATTTACTCACAATATGGTCATCTTATTGAGGTAATTTGGGAGCTCCACTGCTGAGAATATTTGTTTGGAAATTAAATCCCTTGTTGTATTATATCTAAGAAAGGTTTGCATGTGTTATAATTAAGAAGTAGTAATACAAATTCTGATATGAATTTCTCAAAGACTGAAAAGGGGAGAGAGAAAACTTTTGTAAATAATTCTGATTTCAAAATTTACTTATGTATCATACATTTGGTTTTAAAGCTCAAATGCTTGGGCTTTGGAAGAACTGCAAGGCTTTATTTTAGAAGTGATAATTTGATTTTCTTCTTGTCAGTAAATATGCCAAAGAAATGCTTCCTATGTAAGCATGCCATTGTTGGGATGTCCTTTAACTTTTTGTTTCTTCTAATTTAAAGTGTTCAGCTTTGTGTGGAGCCATTTCAGAATGATTCATGTTGTAGATTTGTGCAGTTCATATTTCTTGTCTCAATATTTTACTTCTTTCTCTATGAATCATTGTTGCAAGGTACTTCTAACTAAAAATATCTGCAACTTTTCTCCTAAGGTTTATTGGCATCCAAAGCTGTTGTTGCAGATGGTGCTGAAAAAAAGGAAGGCAACAAAGAAACAGCTCCAGTCCTGGAGCAGGTATGAAATGGTAGAGTTTGATTCTTTTGCAAAGTTCCCACTGGAGTGTGCCATGGAGATGTAGTACCTACAACATTAGAATTTTCCCCTTCAGATATAACAGGGAACTGAAAATTTATCTTATGTTTACATTTCTGGCAGAGCCAGAGGTATGGAATTTAATTGTCTCTAAACACAGTGTTGACTTGAATTTCAATAATGAGCTTTTGTGTTAGAAAACTAACAGAAAACAAAATAAAGTCTCCGTGCAACAAATGTGAGGAGACCAATGTCCCAAGGTCCAGTTTTATAGCTGGAATGACAACTGGCTTAGAAACAGGCCCTTACACAAATTTGATTTGTGTTTGAAACAGGGTTTTTGACATCACTTAGAACTTCTTTTAAAAGAAGTTTCTTTTATATTGTAAGAATTTGGTGTTGTAGGCTTGTATGTGTTTTATGAACTGCTCAATGAGCCATACATTTTGCAAGAGTGTGTATTTTAATAAATACAAAAAAGAAACTTTTAAATAATGTTAAGGGTCTGATTTTTAAACCTGCATATTGGCAGGATCTGGAGGCTGCCATTTTGTCTTTGGCTTATTGCACTGTCTTCAGGCATTGCTTGACTCCGAGTTGTGCATTATCTTGCATTTTAAAAGGGCTGAATGCCTGAGCATGGTAAAGCAAGCTAAGGATGAACAGTAGTCTTGATTCAGGACATCTTTGTTTTCCAATTATTTAAATCAGAGCCTTAATGTACCTTTAATACAGCTTTTTTGTATGCATTTTCATTCTTTAACAGCAGCATTTGAACAAAGTAGCCTTGCTGCCTGCAATTCTTTAACAAACACTTCTGTTCTTTAGCCCCGGCACACTCTATGAACAGTCCCTACCCCAAACCTGATTTGATATTTTGGTTGTACTGGTTCTTTAGAGCTGATATATAATTGCATTGCTTTGGTTTTTCCATTGATGCTGCATTGGATGAGAGTCAGTGGAGCCTGATTTTCTGTTTTTGATGCTGTCACTGTCAGGGCTGGTGGAGCCACTGCGGTGCTGATGCATTGACTGATATTTTGCATAAAGGTTTACAGTGTACTGACATGACATTCCATTTCTCAAATTTTTGCATATTAAAGATGCTATGATTTTCTTGCTACTGTGTGTGATATTTTCAATGTGCAAAAAACTGTGAAATGGCTTACAGCATGTTGTTTTTGGGAGAATCATTACAATGTAAATCTTGCCATGCAGAATCCCATTGCGGTGAATGGGACTTTGTGGTTTACATAGACTGTGTATGCAACAGTATAAACTGCAGTGCATATTTACTATAACCTTTTTGTCATTTCTCAGACTTAGTAACTCGGCTGTTCCTGTTTTATTGATCAGATATAAAAACCAAGATGTCTCTGTCATTGTTTACATGCTAATGGTCTGAAGAACCTCATTTTTTTGGAAATAATAGTTAAGCTCTTTTAAAGAGGCATCTAAAATCCCAAATTGCCCTATTCTTTTGTGTATAACTAAAACCAGAAACCTCACAAACATTTAAACAATTGACTGTGGGGAGGAAATTTTTTGAGCTTAAAGCTTTTTTCACTGAGTTCCTGTGCAAAGTGAAATTAAAATGGCCGAGTTATAAACCTCCCCAAAAGGTTTTCCAGTAGCAAAGCTGACATTCCTTAGAGGCTTTGTCTGCTACTGCTATAAAATTGAATAGATAAAATATCTTGTAGGTTTTTTTAATAATGTAATGCAGAATATGGTAGAAATGTTCAGGCCAATAGCCGAAAACTGACTCTGTTGATGCAAGTTTTTGTTTATATTTATACACTTTTAGTTTACAGTGGTCTTAAACCCAAAACCTCAGATGATTAGTTGCAGATACAGTAGTTTATTTAATTGTATTAGGGTATGTCATGTTATATTTCCTTTTGACCAAGACCTGAGTAGATGGATAACATTAATTCATTAAGGTTTTTAATGTTAATTTGTCCTGTTAAGAGGTTAAGCACCTTATCAAAATCTTAATTTAATTTTTTTAATCTTGTTTAAATAACTTTGTAATTTGAAAGTAATGGATGCTGTAGTATGTCTTTCACATCTGTGAAGATGAACAATAAAATTGTTTATTTACAAGTTACGACTCTAATTAATTTCTGGTAATACATCTCATAACCAGCATAGGTATACTATACAGTTCATGGAATATTTTATTTAAATGAATAAACTGCACTTAGTATGTGTGTAATGGATTATGCAAGGTAGAACTGATGTCTGCTGAATGGGATGTTTTGCACTGGATCTTTACAGGATATTCCCTGCGAGCCGTTCATGTAGCATTCAGGGGCACCCTTTTACAGACATAGAATGTGCACTTGTGGGGTTTTGTTTTGATTTTTTTTTTTTTGTTTTTCCTCCATTGGAACATGGAAAGTTCTAGTGGAAAATAAAACTGCAATTTATTACAAAACTCAATAATAGCCTCAACTCACCAGAGATGTGATGTTTCTAGTTTGGATAAAGCGGTGCACACATTCTAGAAATACCTCTCTGCTTTGTTAGTTATGGTTTTACTAGATGGTACTATGCTGTATGATGTAACTGGGATGAGAAGGGAGACAGGCCTAAGTAATTATATTCAGATATTGTAGGTTGCCCTTATTAGGCAAGTTGTAACACATGCACAGTTTTGATAATGTAGGAAGAACTTCCAGTGAAAAATTTGAAGTGCTAATGTCTGTCAATGCATGCTAATGGTCTAAAAATAGTACTGTTTGTGTTAGGAAGGATGAAAATTGAGGAATTTGGAAAGATGTCTTATATGTTGACTTATTTTCCTTCAAAAACTGTTTTAACTCTTCATCTGCCAGTTTTCCCCTGACAGTTAGCAATCTATTTAACCCTGTGGTGCTAGAAGTTGTGATTTCTTCATGTTTGCACAAACATATAATGTGGTGAAATCCAGACTCCCAGCACTGAAAGGGGTTGTGCCAGAGTGTGCTCAGTATTGGAAACTTCTCATTGTTTCAGACATTCCTTAAAGGAGCATTATCAACTTTTTCAGGTTCTCAAAACTACAAATTCCTTGATAAATATAGTTTTCCGGAGGAACTGCATTTTTTTTTTTTTTTTGGCCTCTGGCTGGGGAAATGACTGTGTAGGGAAAATCTTGGCAACTTTTTTTAGAGCTGCAATCCTTCTGAGGGAGGATTGTTTGCTCACAGGAGTGCCAGAGTTCAAGGAGTGTCTGGACAACACTCCCAGTCATGATTCAGCAGCAGGCAGCCCTGTGAGGAGCAGGGAGGAGGACTTGAGGATCCTTCTGGGTCCCTTCCAGCATGAGATGCTCTGTGATGGTGCATCAGTGTGTTCTGGCTGGGAACAGATGCTCTCCAGGTTCTGCTTGGAGACTGCACTGACACTGAAGATGAAAGAGAAAACTAAAAATACTTTATTGCATTGTTAAATTGGGAATAGAGAAAAAATGTTTTATTTTCACTTTTTTTGCAGGTATTTCTAGCAGTGAGAATTGAGTATTCTGAATACTGAAAAAAATTGGTAGTGCTCCTTTAAAAAAAGCAAAATTTAATGTGATGCATTTTAAATAGTTTTTGTTTGTACTTGAAATAATGTTGTTTTATTATGTGTTTGAATACTAAAATCGTTTTTAAAAAGATCAAAAATAGAATACAAGAGCTACAACGAAGAAACTGAAATAAAAGTATCAATTTTTTATTATTTATTCAGGAGATTTCACCTAAACCACAAAGTCAGAAAAAAAATGAAGCTGATATTAGCAGTTCTGCCAACATTCAGAAACCTGCACTGTTATCCTCAACTTTGTCTTCAGGAAAGGCTCGCAGCAAGAAATGCAAACAAGAATCTGGAGATTCTTCCGGGTGTATAAAGCCCCCTAAATCACCACTTTCCCCAGAATTAATACAAGTCGAGGATTTGACGCTGGTCTCTCAGCTTCCTTCTTCTGTGATAAATAAAACTAGTGAGCACAGACATTTTAAAAAAAATACCGTAATGGCTTCTAAGAGATATACAGAAATTTTCTTTGGTTGTAAATGGCTATTGCTTTTAAAAATGAATCTGCTTTAAATAAAATGTCCAAGTGGGAGAATTAGGGGTAGCTCACTATTTTAAAAGTCGAGTCACATAATAAGGCATTTGAATTACTCTACCAGAAATAATACATTTAAATAATATATTGATATTTATAGAGTCATGGCTTTTAAGGGTTGGCTTTCCCTCTAGCTTAAATCTCCACACTAGCATTAACAGTGATTTAGGAAAAATCAAACCTCCCTTCTGAAAAGGGCCTGATTCATTAAAAAGAAAAGACGTACACCTTGGTGTGGACCTTTCCTTCTCTGAGAAACTTCACCTTCAGCAGGCTGATGCTCTGTACCTCTTGGCTGTGGCATTCGTCACCTTATGTGGTATTTCCTCCAAACACGATGTGAAAGAGAAGATGGGTTCAAGATCTGTGGTAGAGAAATATTAAAAATTGTGTTCCTTGTCCCAGAAAAATCCCATGAGTGTTCAGCTTCTTAACATGTATAACTGATTTGCCAAGCTCAAAAATACTGTTTATCAGAAGAATAGGGAAAGCTTTATGATCCATCCTTGAATATGCTATTTTTTGTGAATATTAAGTTATTTTGTGGGTTTTTTTTGAGATTACGTTAGGTTTTTAGTGTTGCTTAGTGCCAGATTCTTTGCCTAAACAATAGTAAATGATGAGGCCAAAGGTTAACATAAGTGCAGGTTTCAGTAAATCAAAAGCTACATTTTTTTTTTTCACTTTAGTATAGTGATTGAGGATGGAAGATTCAACCTACATCATGTGTTCCCTGCAGCCTTGATTTTGTATTTTCACTTATGAGATAAGTTTCTTTTTAATCTTTGCTCATAGATAACTTTAAATGAGTGGGAGAGGGAGGAGTGCAAATTCAGCCTTTTTTATTCAGGACACTTTGGTAAAAATTGTATTTTGTCCCCACAAAATGTTAGCAGTCATCCATATTGTAATATGCCTTCCATCCCCACCCCTAGAGCAATGGTAAGTAGCTTTCCTGAAGCATGCTTTTATTTTGGATTAAGTTGGACTTCTCTGTAGCAATATTTTTTAAAAACAGCTAATTTAAAACTTGGTCACTTAGTAGCTTAGATCTTGTTAGTGTTGTCTTTAATCTTTGGCTTCCAACTTTTTGCTACCTCTAGTGGAGAGTTAGTTTTGCTGTCTTAATTTTTAAATCTGCATATGTGACTCTAAAATCTGCTTCCAAAAAGGAGAGAACAGTGATTTACAATGTAATAATAACTTAAATGTTCTTCTAAGGCAAAATTTTGTGGAACTAGATAATACTGAAGAGAGGTAGGGGAATGTGGGTTTTTTGTTTTTAATGAATCAGGCCTATATTAACCTATATCAGTCCTCCTCCCCCATTTGTTTGGGTTTTTCTAAGCATAAAGTTCTGGAGCCTTTTTACTGTGCCATGCATTGGCAGCGTGTTTGAATTTTTCAGTTGGGGTATTGATATCAGGTTATCAGAAGGCAGGAGTGGGATATAAAATTAAACACTGTTTTTGATTATTTTTTAAGTTGAATGTTAACACTATCCATGACTTTTTAGATCTTTAACTGTGATCATTTGTTCTGTTTATTGTTAAATCCTATTGCCCCCCTTCCATTATAAGTAACCTGCTGCCTGGGTTTTATGGGGAGGGTTGCTTACTGTAAATACACTGCTTGCCTAAAACAACCACCTTTACCAGTGGGGAAGTAGGTGCCCTAATAATTTATAATAAGCAAAAACCAGAATCATGTCTTGAGCATAAATCTTTTTTTGCTCCTGGTAATCACAGTTCTGTAATTACTTTTACCACTTTTGCTGTGATTACCAGCTTTGCAAATGAGAGCTATTAAAAGCACTCCCCATCTTTAGCTCTCAAATGCTGCGGTAAGATGATGGTGTATCTCTCTGCTTCATGAACATTGAAAGATCTCTTTTTAGGTCCATCACAGCCAGTGAATTCCCCTAGATCCTACAAACATAGCCAACGGAGAAGAAGATCACAGCGTTTAGCCACTTGCTCCTTGCCTGATGATTCTGTAGAAAAAGTTTCTTCTCCCTCTTCAGTTACTGATGGAAAAGTGTTCTCCATCAGTGGTCAAAACCAACAGTCATCAAAATTGGAGGGTAATGTATCTTAATCTAATAAAGAACTGCCCAAGAGAAATTGAATCATAAAAGTTAGACCTTTCATGGTTTTCAGCTAATGGGATATTTTGAACTGCTGTTTGCTGTTCCTATGTTATGTAACGCTGCAATCCAGACTGTTGATTGTTGGACCCATGTGTCTTTTTTAATATGACATTTTTTCTTTTATGTAGTACCTGATGTTGCTCATGTGTCACTTGAGAAGCGTGGACCATGTCTCCCTCTTGATTTAAGCCGTAGTTCGGAAGTTGCAGCACCATTATCTGCAGAATCCACTTTCCGTAATGAATATTCCAGTAAAGACAAGGAAGATATTCAGATGATTACATATCTTTCTTCCAAAGCAGTAACTGATGGAAGAGTAGCTACAACAGCGTCAGGTAAAGAGATTCAGTATACAACCAGACAGATTTATAGTTGTAGGATTAAAATATGTGTGTATTCAATGCCACAGAAAGAGGGGATACTTTTTATTTTCTTTTCTGCACACTCAAAAACCTGCCTCTCTTCTGGACTCCACTCATCTGCATATTCTTTGTCTTCACTGGCTTAGAGCTGCTTTGGCAGTTCTAACATGCTTTAAGGAGAATCTGAGAATGTGGACTGTAATAAGCAGTATTTCAAAAATATTTTTGCTATTGCTAAAAGTTGTAAAAATAATTAACAAAGTGAAGTCTTTACTAACATACTAATTTGTGGCTTCAGCTTTAAAACAATGGTGCTCTCAAAGACAGCATTCCTCTGCTTTGTGTTTCTGCGGTGGAAATTCTGTCCTTCGCTTGCTACAAAATGTTACTTAAAAATATTTCTGAAAAATCCTCAAAAACTTCTATATAGACTTGGTCACCCTCAGCACAGAGCCCAGTGCTGCAGCTCTGGGCTGCCTCTCCCTTTGTAACAGTTTACTGGCTACCATGGTTTACATGAAACACTTGCATAGAGGTAACCAAGAGATTTGGGGAGGGGTTCACACAGTGCTTTGCAGACCCTAAAAGTGGGATGTTTTCATCCAGTGTATGCTAGGTGTTCATATAATTTTTTATAAGACTCGTGTGTGGGTATCATACAGTTTTTAACTGGCTTCCAAGAAAGAATTCTTTTAAAGTCCTTTTTTTTTGTTTTGCTTTGTTTCATGAGAAAATTGTTCAGAAAAGTAAGAAGAGGGGAAAAAAACCAAGTAATTATATTATGCTTGGAAAGTTTTTGATAAATGTGATTGATAGTAAGGGAGGACAGCATGACCTTAAAAGATAGAGTTATGACAGTTAAACTGTATCTTGGTCTATTAATCTATGAATCTCTTAAACTAATTTGTCAAAATAAGGGCTATGGGTATCTCTAGTGAGCCACCACTTAAACTTTTTAAAATATTAAAATATTACTTAATTACTTGAGTGAAACCATGTGACAGTCTTCATTTGCCCTTGATACATGGCATAGCAGCAGGATTACAGATTCCTGGGAAAATTACTTCTATAAAAGTCCTTTTTATGTCATGTCTTTTGCCACTAAGAGAAGTGCTTTTGGGAGTTTTATATTTGCCCACTCATTGAACAAGATCGTAAAAGAAATCAACAGCTCCCAACAGCCATCTGTTTCCTGTTTGGTAAAACTCATTTCAGTTACTAGAAATTTAATTTCTGGCTTTTCTGATATATTTTCTGGCTCGTTTTATGTATAGTTGGTAATACTGGAAGTTGTCTGCTCCTGTCACAGGCCTCGTTCAGGGCAGATTGATCTAGTTCTAAACCCAGCACTCAGGAGTGCACTTTGGACATGTTTGTTGACCTAGGTCTTGGTCTTGGCCACATGTGAAGCAATAAAAGAAAGAATAAGTTTCATTTAGAGTCACCTTTATTTAATGACTCAGAGTTATGTGACATGTCCACACAGTTGTGTCAGGGAAGAATTCCATGATAAAATTGTCTGTTGTTACTACTGGAGTCCATAGTGGGAAGCCAGAAGTGCTTGCAACCTCTACCAGAGGATAGAGTTTTTACTGTATATAAAGCTTAATGAGCCTTTTTTCATATCTATATAATTTTAAGCATTATGACCTCTAAAGGAACTGATTTGCCAGCTACATTTTTTGTCTTCTGGGTTTTTGCCTTCCAGGCTCATTTGTTTTGTTCCTAACTTTCGTGTATTACAGTTTTCCATCATACAATAAATGGAACTGTGTCTTGAGCTTTCATACTGACTTTTTGTCCAAATGTTAGAAATTTTCAGTAAGTTGAAGCATGTAGCCCAACAGCTTCTTGAGTAGCAGCTTTGTGGCCTGAAAGACTAAACTAAGCAGTTTGGTATCTTTAATTCACAGATTTCATCGCAGGTTTTGGAGCTATCTGCCTCTGTCAGTGGTATCACTAGGACTCTATAAGTAAAATTCATATGTGTTTTGGGTTCATCCCACTCTTTTAACTCTGGTGGAACATGTTTATCCTCATAATCTTAGAAGAAAAAGAAAAATGTAAATTTAAAGTTCAGGTTTGAAACCTCTGGAATTAGTCTATACTATTGAATAAATTTGTTGTGTTCTCTGCTTTAGAAGGCATCATTTTGCCTTTGCAACAGCACAGGTTCTCAAGTCACATTTCTGAAGCACACATAATTACACCAAATTCTTGCATGCTTCAGGAGAATAAATAGGATCCACTCTATTTATCAGTACTTTCTTCATTATTTGTTTAAACAATAACAAGCAAATTTATACAGGAGAGGTGCCCAAAGCTTTCCTTTCTCATTCCTGTCATTTCTTGAAATAATTGAGAAAAGTTTATTTGCATTATGCAGAAACATCTACCTAAGTGCAGTTTAATACACTGCATTGTTTAAATGTATGCAGTGTGACCCTATCCATTACAAATTGAGAACTCTGGTGTAAAATCCAAACTATTCTGTGACTGTGTTTTCTTGATCTGAAAGAACTGTTATAAATCTGCATCTGTTTATGGTATTTCTGCTGCTAAGATTTTATTAACACAGTCTGGATATATTTGGAGCTCTAGATTTTGTTATTACTACAGATTAAGTGCACTTAAGTTAGACCTGTCTTTGTGATCATTGAAGTGGATAACTGTGAATAGTTTCAGAGATACCTCACGATGGTGTTTAGCCTGGAACAGCCTGGTCTGATCCTTGACCCTTCTGTAACAGAGCTGAGCTGGTTTAAACTCAGAGATGCAATTTGTGATGTTGCACATTGTGACTTCTGATGGAGGCTATCAGTTGAATCAATTGAAAAAATAATTTAGTGTTGTTAGAAATTATGCATTTTAGTGACGTTTAGTGTCAGAAGATACTGACATGGTGTTTTTAGAGGAGAGGGACTAGGTGCACTGAAGTGCAGATGCATAAATGGCAACTCATAGTATTAGCACATAGATTTCAAAATCATTGCTCAAAATTAACACCATAACATTTTGTAGAGGCAAAACAAAAGCTCTGTGATAACTCCTTCAATCCAAAGGCTCCATGGAAGTACTGTGCACTTTGGTAGGCACCTGTACACTACCCACTGGTTATTGAACAGAACTAAACTATTGTGAGGTCCTACTTGTGATCACCTGATACTGCACACACATAACTGAGAATCTTTGCTTTCATTTGCCAAATTACTTAAAATGCAGATAACTGGCATTTTATCACTTTAGTATTTCAAAGATTTTAAATCCACAGTCAGAATACTTGCAAAGCTCAGTAGTTTTGCCATTCTGAATATATGAAGCTCAGATCTTTCTGTAGTTGTGCTTCTCTTTAAATTTATGATCTTTTCTCTTAGTTTCTGTAACCCTGCACTATTTATGTTACTTTAACTGTTATATATTGAGCAAACATAATTTCAGCAAGCAATCTGGGTTTTGAAGTTTAAGTAAAATGAAAATACTGTTACACTTTCTAATCTAACAATATAATATTTGTAATGCTGATATAACAATATTATCACTAGCTGTTATTTTCTGTTCTAACACCAATAGATGATTTTGCTGGTAGGGTAACATTAGGTTAACTAAATGGGAGAAATTTGCATTTAAGACTAAAAAAAATTCATTGCATATTTTTATATAATTTTCTTGGTAACAGTTTACCAAAGCAGGAACAAGAAACAACTGATGCACAAAATTTTGGGAAAATGAGATTGGTCACTTTTTAAAAACTCTTGCCAGTGTTTCTGGTTTACCTTGCTTTTAAGAGGGATGAACTATTGTTCATCTTTGATGAACTTTGGGGCTGTTTGTTTTACTTCAACCATCTATTAACAATCAAATTTACTCCCTAATTTGAATGACTGCCATTCTAATCTCTGCCCTGAAGTTCCCAGTTTGGGCTGGTCATAAAGCAAGCAAGAACCTTTTTATTGACTTATTCTTCCTAAAGACATCATTTTGGGCAGGGTCCAGTGTTAATCTGTGATATGCAATTGAAAGTCTGTTTAGGTATAAAATTGATCCTATACACTGGGAATTCAAAGCACTAAATTAAACATGACCAACATGATTGATACTTCTATTGCAATATGATTTAAGTTGTTTATTAATGCAGATAATGATATTTATTACATGATTTTAAACATGGAAAGCCATGAAATAGAATATTAGTCAAGAAAATAAGTTGCTTCAGATCACCACAATTCATTTGAGCTTGATGAATTGCAGTAAGCAGTGCCACTGCAAGCCCAGTTGTGCTGTTGTGGCACAACATCCTGTCCTGTGCCTGTACTTGCATAAGGAGTCTTGTGTCACTTCTCTGTGCCATAACAGGAGAAGTAGCACTGGAAGCATGTTTTAAACTGGACTGGGAATGCTGTAGTTTGCTTTTCTTTTTAATCTGAAATTAGTCTTCTAGTGATAAAATTGATCTTGGAATGGTGACAAAATCAGTAGTTTACCAAGTCTAATCTCTGGTTGTCTTTGTGCCGAGTGTTAACTGCAGACCTCCCACGCTCACTGTGTGGGAGGTGGCTGGCTAGACTCTTTAACAGGAATAAAATTGCAATTAAAAGTGGCAGTTTAAAAAAAAAAAAAGGTAGTATTTCCATAGAGGAACTATATTTCCTGGTTGTATTTGTTACTTGCCCTTCTGACTGACCACCTTGTCTAATTTTGTGGTTATGTGTAAGACAAAGTGATTGCACAGTTAAAAAGCAGACTTTGCAAGCTTTGACACTATGTAGGATTTGAGAATTTAAGATTCTTTATCTAAAATGATTTTCAATGAAGAAAAGTAAAAGCCAAAAAAAACCATTGCAATGTATACAGGCATAATAGCAGTTTCTATTTTCACATTACTATAGAAAGGCAGTTTGGGTAGTTCTGACAGCAAGATTTGCTTGACTGGAGGGATTTCTGCCCAATATAAGTGTTCCCTCAAGCAGTTACTGATCACTTTGTCAGATGTGCTTGTGTTGAAAATTGAGATACCGAAATTTGTTGTATTGTGGCTGTTGGTATTAAATCATATTTGGATGTCAGGTCAGGATTTCTTGTCAATAACAAAGTTTAAATACTAATTCATCTAACATTGAGACTAAATTTCTGCTGAGATTGTTTGGATGGAGTGTTCTCACACCTTTTCATCAAAATGGCAGTGACCTAAATGAATTCCGTGCATTTGGGTGATCCTTTTGCGCTCTTTTTAGAAATGAGACAAGACGTTGATAGCATGATGATGTGGGAAAGTGTCACTTTTTTCTTTTACTAATGTGCTAAAATATACTTATTGCTCTACAGATGGCAGAGCAGTTCAGTCCTGTAACACAGACAAATGGTAATTAGGAAACCTAAGAAAGGAATAATTTGGATAGTGTTTTGTGTCAATGATAAGTATTCCAGCAAGCTAAATGCACTTGAAATACAGACACAGGCAAGAGCCTGAATCAGTCCTAAAAGGATTATGGTCTTAGGTGAGATGGTTGATTTGAGGCAGTGGAAAGACTCAGGTAGCCCAGGTGTGGCTGTGCAGCTGGTGCTGTGTGGCAGGAGCCAGCACACAGAGCTGAGCAGCTGCTGCTGCCTGGGTTGCACAGTACAGAGCTGTCCTGCAGCTGGGGACACCTGGCATTTAAAAATGCTGCGTGGTGTGAGAGGTGATGCACCACTTTCTGATGTTCTTGCTGGCCCTTCAGCTTTCCAACTAGTGGCATTTTGGTTGTGTTCCCAGGAAGGCTCAGCAGTGGGAGCAGGTGTTATGTGAGCTGTGTTGTATCCCAGTAGAATTGGGTTGGTCTGTCCCTTTTGGGAAGGCTTGATGTGTTCTTGCCTTTTCCCCAGAATATTTTTATGACTGATGAATTTACTAAATTATCATAATGCAACTTATTTAATGCATTCCAGTTCAGCTTCATATTTTGTCTTGTTGAATATCTTGGCCAATAGCAGGTGTTTCTCAGGACTTTTGTTTGTTTGTTTGGGTTTTTTTTTTTTGTTTTGTTTTTTTTTTTTTTTTTAAACATGCTTACGCTTTTGTTGGGCTCTTCCATTGAGAGACATCAAAGGTAACTGGTGCCTCCAAGTTTTTACAGCTGGCACAGAAAAACCTGAGCCCTTTGTGACTTCACAGAGCTGCATTTTTGTACAGTATGTCCTTGGCATGGTCCTAGAATGGACCAAGGGTCTGATGAAAATTAGGCTTTCCTAATTACAATTTGATTAATCTTGAAGCTCTAATAATATTGATGGACACAGTAGTAGAGTTTTGAATTACTTCAATAATGTTCTTTATAAATAACTTTTATTCTGGTTTAGGTTATTTAGAAATGATTATAAATATTAGCAGTGAAAATTGTAATTTCAGTTTGGTTTTGTTTACAGTTTGTTACTTCCTAACTTGCATCAGATAAAGAGCTAAAATAACAACTAAACATTTCACTGAATAAACTTTTCTAAATAGTACAAGATAAGAATTGTCATTATATGATGCCGAGTTCTGACAAGTCACAGTACTTTTACATGTTATTCAAATATGGATTAATGAAAGAAAGTGAATTATTTAAGTATTATTAAAATCAATGAAAAATTCAATAAGCAGAAATGTTTTATGCATACGACTACAAGTATTGTACCAGAGCTTAATTTCTCTGTTAACATAATGGAGCATTAACTGAAATGATACTGACAGTATCAGCACCCTTAATTGTTACTCTTGTCATGGATTTGTATTACAATAAAAAAAGGAAACAAAAAGTTTTAAAAGTGTCAGCAAAAGTACACTTTAACTAGTACAGGTAATTTAAAAGTGAGTGCAAATTCCAAAATATAGGAAGAAACCTCCAGTGGCATGTATTGTCTTGTATGTAAGACTAAGATCTAGGCATTCGTGTGCAGTAATGATCTGTGAAATGTGATGATGGTGTGACCAATATTGACATTTCAGTGTTCTGACCCAGCCCTGGCTGGCTGCAATCCTTATGGACTGCTGAGTAAATCCATCTTCTTGTTTTCAGCACCCTCGTCCCATGTACATGCCTTGCATCTGGAAATGCCTTTAACCAATAGTCTCAAGTTACCCAAAGGGAATAGTAAAAAAAAGAGGTCTTCCACATCAGTGAGCTCTGAAGGGACAGAGATACAGTGCTCTGTGCCCATAAAGGAGAAATGTTTTGAGAGTCTGAAGGAGAAAATATTAAAGAACGTGATTGAGAAGGACAAGCATTCAGAAGTTGGTAAACTACAATACTTTTTGTTTCCAGTGCTTTAGACAATAAAAATATTTGTAAAATGACATTAAAAAGAATTGTTTTGTTTGTATGTTTCTTAATACTGTGTGCCATTAGGATTTTTTACAGTCTAATGACTTTTACAAGAAATTAGGTCATCAGCCAGACATTGGCCTTACGTGATACATTCTTCAATTTGCAGGTGCAGCTAGAATGGAAAGAAAAGGAAAACTGGAAGAGAAAAGTTCTTCAGCATATGGTATGTAGAGAGCAATATTATTTTTACAAAAAAAAAGAAAAATTCTCTAACACTTCCTGTTTTTGAAGAGCAAATGTAAAAGCATAAAATATTTCCTGGGCCCAGCTGCAGTTTTTGTTTGTTAAGGTCCTAACAAGAGTTTTTATGTATATGACAGGTTTGTAACAGAAGAATAATTTATAAGATAAAATGAAAGTGCCCATAGCAAGGAGATTGAAGGATCCTGAAGTACATATTAAAGGCTCACTGCCTTTGGTTTTTCATTTGATTGGGGTTTTTCTTAGCAGAATGAGTAATACTGGCTATTTCAATACTGTCAGATTTGAGATGGGAAGAGCAAACAAGGGTTACTAGCAAAACGTTTAGCAATTCATGAAATAAAATACAGATTTAGAGGACTCTGTTTTTATCCTGTGTTCAAAATAAAATAAGTTATTAGAGACTGGCAAGAATTGAGAAAAACAAGATTCTACCTTGTTTTTCCAGGAGGTAAAAGCTTTGTCTCTGTGTTCCCCAAGAAGATAAGACTGCTCCAGTTTGTGTGCAGGAAACAGTCCTGGCTTTGAGGCTTATTTTTTGTAGCAAGTTAATTTCCTTGTTATTTTTCTCACTGCTGATAACTTAAGAAGTTATTGTGGGGTGAAAATGTGGGATGTATTTTGTCTAGGGAGAATTAACAGGATAAAAAAATTTTTCGACGTCAAAGTGCTTGTCCTTGTGTACACCAACAGTGGTTAAAAGTGAACAGCAGCATAAAAAATGTGTCAAATTTGAGTCAGAATCAGTTTTCTGTGACGATGCCACTGTATGGTTCAGAGTGCTGACAGCAGCACTCAGATACTGAAATTTCCTTCAAATGTCTTTCTGTAGGTCTAATATGTGTTTTTAGAACAATGTAACCATTATAATTGGGAATTTTGCCCTTGTGTAAGCTTTTCCTCTTGCTCAAATGTTTTTGTTATAAACTGTAAGTAAAATAGAAGTTATAAGCTATTTATGTGATGTTACATGTTTTGGGTACTTTGCTGTATTTTTTTCTGCCTTGATATCTTACTTGGAAATACTTAAATGATAAAATACTATTTTTCAAGTTGAGATTTCTTTGAACTATTATACCAGCAATTAATAAGAGGTGTGTCCAAGGTATCAAGTAAATTAACTGAATCATTTTGATCTGACTAGACAACTAGAGCACTAGATTTTGAATGCCTTGTTTAGGTTAAGCTGCTTTAAATTGTTTAATTTTTATTTTAGGTAAAAAGAAAGAAAAAGAAAAGGAGAAAAAGGAGAAGAAGGAAAAAGATCATAAACCAAAACAGAAGAAGAAGAAGAAAAAAAAGAAGAAATCAAAACAGCATGGTAAGTTCCATTTAAATATTTTTAAAGTAAAACCACTCAGTGTATTTCTAGCATGAGATTGTAAAACTTGTTTGTAAACAATATGAATGTAAAATTTCAGAAATGTTCAAGAGTAAATTTTAGCCTTAAATATGAAAAGGACACTTGGGGTTTCTTTTTTTCTTGCATTTATAGCCTGTCTCTGTTTATGTGATACACACACATATTTCACAGATGGTTTTTCTTCTTTAAGAAGATGTTTGTTGTTTTCATCTCTTTAAATTCTTCATTTGAAGCTCTGTCATACCTATTTTGCTTGGACATGAAAATTATTTTAGTGTCCAGTTTGTTGCTGCATTTCAGTGGTTTGGTGTATGCAGTGCACCCCCCTCTTTAACAGTTAACCCTTCACAGCTGAGGTTGGCATCTCTGTTATAACAGCCTTGTCTGTTGCCTTGACAAATGGGGGTTATATTTTGTGGATTATGTGTTTCTCTGTCCAAAATTTGTGCTATTACATGAGAATCCTTCCAGATCATGCAGTGCTTTAGTGTGAATTGCAATATTGTAGATTTTGTGTACTTCATCATCCTTACACTGGAGTAATATAATTTTAAGCTATAAACTTCAAATGCTTATTCTACTTAAAAATCATTGGGAGTTTCTTACTTGCACTGAGAGGGAATCTTAGTATTTGCAAGAAGATACTGATAAATGCTGGGTATGTGCCCAGTATTGTTCTTTGGTTTTATCTTCTTGAGGTCTTGAGGTCATAAGGTGGTCTGTTGTGGGCTGGGGTTTTCTTTTTTT
>VZRH01003984.1:1995676-2031532 GCA_013397555.1 Urocynchramus pylzowi | reverse complement strand
TTTTTTTTTTTTTTTTATCTTTTTATTCCTTTGGTCTTTTTGCCAGCTTGTCTTGAAACTTAAAAGCTTGGCATAGGTACCATAATTAGATTCCAATTTCTAGGAGCCTTATCCAGTGTTTGTAAGTATGAGAAGAAAATATGCCCAATGCCTCGACAAATAGAAATCTTAAATCCAGATGCAAAAAGCAGTTTGAGTAAAATTTGAGTGTTTAATTCTTTGCAAATTCATCTTGAAAAACTGGGTTTAACAATCCAGACATATTCAATTTGGACTTTTTTTAACTGGGGAGAAAATTTGAAATACTCTGGTGGATTCTGACTCCAGTGTCTGACCCTGAAAAAGCTCATCTGCCAAAAGAAACAGGACTCTCTCTCCAGGACTAGGTCAGTCTACTGCAGGTGTGGACAAAAGTGTAAAGGTGTGGGGCATTCTCCTTTTGTTTGAAATGAAATTGAGACATCTCAGGCAAGAAGAGGGAGCAGGTACATTGTGTGCCCCAGGTAAGTTTTGAACAAGGCTATAAGACAAAACAAAAACCCCAGCAAAGACTGGTTTTGTGCTCTAAGTGTGTGATGACTTACTGATTGTATAAAGTCCACGTGTAGCAGGAAGAAGGCAATGCCTGCTATTTATGCTGCTCTGTTGCAGTGGGGTTGAAAGCCATGCAGCATGAAGTAATCAACTCAGCTGCTCCTTGAGTTGAGTACAGTGAATGCACTTGGGAAATGCTGGAGATGCTGTGCTTTGGACAGAGCCAGTAAAGAGGAAGGTGGCTTCAAGGAAGGTGATCTAGGAGAGAAGGATATTATGGAACCCATAGCAGGAAAACTGTAGTGATAGGTGGGAGCAGGAATGCTTCCTACAGAAGGATGGAAGTGCAGTAATCTGATCACTTGCTTTTATTTGAAGTACTAATTTTTCAGAGTAGTAAATGGGTAGCTACTCCTAATTACTGATTGAAGCCATGGGCATGCTCGGGTGAGTCCAGAGGAAGGCCATGATGATGATCAGAGGGCTGGAAAACTTCCCTGTGAGAAGAGGCTGAGAGCCTGTTTAGGCTCTCATGCAAAAGGGAATGCTGGGGAAAAACCTTATAGCAGACTTCTGGTATTTACAGGAGACCTACAGAAAGGATTGGGAGAGACTCCTGAATAAGGGAGTGTAGTGGTAGGGCAAGGGTAGCAGTTTTAAACTGAAGGAGGGTAGCTCTAGATTAGATTAGATATTCAGAAGAAATTCTTTTCTGTGGGGGTGGTGAGCCACTGGAATGGGCTGCTCAGAGAAGTTGTGGATGTCCCATCCTGGGAAGTTTTGAAGGCCAGGTTGGATGGACCTCTGAAAAACCTGGTCTACTGGAAGGTGGGGGGGGAACAGTGTGATCTTTAAGGTCCCTTCCAACCCTAACTGTTCAATGATTTGCAATTACATGACTTTCCTAGGACAGTCTCTCCAGTCATTATGATTAGAGACAGTCAAATGTGTTTGTAATGTGTTTCTTGAGAGTGTTGCAAATAGTTTGTTAGAGGAAAAGATGCAATGCTGGTTATCAAGATAAATGTCAGTAGCGCTGTATGACCAGAAGGCAGAAGCACGTGATGTTGTCTGTGCTTGTGTATGCTGTGACAGCCTCATCCTGCTCCTCTCTCTGGCTGAGCAGGAAGATAATACAGAGATGTGTAAGTACTGTGGGGATTTCTGCAGCAGGTGGGCTCAGACACTGTCTGTCCAGTAGCTCCTCTGGATCCCAGTCTTTGCAGTTTCTGTGCCCGCAGGTATGAGTTCATGGGGCAGCAGCCCCACTGCAGTACAGACAGTCTCACTTCCATGTGCATTCTCACACACTCCCAGTGTTGGCCAGGACTCCTTGGGTCCCCAGAGCCCCCCACCCCAGCTCTCCTGCTTAGAGAGTCACTTCCACCCAGAGCTGGCCCTTGCAGACCCACTGACCCCTTGCTCCCAGGCCATTTCACTGCTCATCAGCTGCTCCAGCTTGATCCATGCAAGCAATCAGACACTTGGACTGGCTGCAGGTGCTGCAGCTTGAGCCTCTGTGACCAGAGATCCCTGATATGGGGCTGGCACTGCTGTCACTGCAGTCTCTCTGAGTGCTGGCACCACAGGCACTTGGATCCTTTGACCTGCAGGGCTACTCCATTTGCTGGCACACAGGCCATGTACTTGGACCCTGAATGGGGAGCCCCTTCCCCAGGTAAGAGATGGAAATGAGGTTTAAAAATTACAGAACAGTTGAGGTTGGAAGAGACTTCTGAAGGTGCAGTGGTCCAGCCCCTTGTCCTGGTTGCCTAGGATTATATCCAGACAACTTTTTAATGGCTCTAAGGAGGGAGACTTACAGCCTGTGCCAGCACAGACTGGATGCAGGGCATGGCCAGGCAAGTGTACTGACCGCAAAACTTTATGCATGTGTGGCTTTTTTTTGTCCTGTTATTCCCGTGTTCTGCCCATAATTGTTCTTCCCCAAATCATTTCAGTCCACCCATTTTCCCCACCTTTATTTTCTTACCTACACATCTCATAAAGTCATTCACAAACCCAAAATTATTTTCCCCCACATCCCATAGTGTCCTCCACTGGCAGCCAACCCTTAGTCTAGAAGATGATCCAGAGAGCTGCTGTGGGTAACTCATCCTGGTGGGTTTCATATATGGATAATGGAGGTGGTGGCACTGCTGGGAAAGTCTTACAGGGGCCTGGCCAGGGAGTGTTTGTGGTTTGCCTGCCCATCCTCCTCCTTTGGGCCTGGGATGCTCCCTAGCCCATTCCAGGACCTGTTGGCCCATTGATGTCTCATGATATGGGCCTGGGAACATCCAAAGACAATTTCCTTTGGGCTCCCTGTGCTCCTCTGCAGGGTTGCAGACAAGGTTTTATCACTTAAACTGGCAGGGTCATCTGTGGTTGCTTCTAGGTAGCAATGCTGGTAGTGCTGCAAGCATACTTAAGGCAAGAGTCACCATCTCTAAGGATAGCAAATGGTGCAGGATGAATTGTGGAAAAAAAGGGACTGCATAATATTCTAGGAAAAATTACCCCTCTGTACTTTCAGAGATGGTGGAGTTGCAGTTGATGATGCTTATCTATCAAACTTGATTATGTTTCTTACTGGAAATTTTTTAATAAAATATTACAAAGAGCTTTTGCCATTTCTTATTTACAGTGCCATCATCCTAATACCTCAGCATTGAAAGTCTTTGTTTGTCAACATAATTCTGCAGTAAAATCTATACCCTTTTTTTTTTTTTTTTTTGCATTAGTTATAAATTTTACTTTTGTAAGAACAACTTCTTGTCTTTTACCTTTTCAGATTACTCGGATTACGAAGACAGTTCTGTTGAATTCCTGGACAGGTGCTCCTCTCCCTTGACGCGGTCCTCGGGCAGCTCTCTGACGTTGCGCAGTATGTTCTCAGAGAAGAACACTTCATACCAGTATCCAAGAGCTATCCTGTCTGTTGACCTTAGTGGAGAAAGTAGGTTGAATGAACAGCAAATTTCAGTTTATAGGTTTAATTTGTTAAGAAAGAGAATTTTAAAGGAAATAATTTAGTTTATGTTTGGGATTGTAGCTATAAATATGGTGACTGATTTATCCTTCATCTGTTTAAATCAAAATGCTTACACTCCTCAAGATGTTCTATGTTGTACTTGCTTTGGTTAAGTGTTGCTACTCTGCATCTGAGGCGAGCACATTAAAGGCACTTTGCAGAATTCATCTTGAAACCTCATATATCAGCAGTGTGTTTGAGAGTGAATTTTTTTGCTAATGCAGATTAAGATTTTTACCTGTCAAAGCTCCCTGTATTTCTTTTAATTATCATGTCTCTCCACGCACAGTTTCACATGTATTTATTTCTATTAGACCTTTCAGATGTGGAGTTCTTGGATGATTCTTCCACAGAAAGTTTGTTACTTAGTGGTGATGAATACAATCAGGATTTTGATTCAACCAACTTTGAAGAGTCTCAGGATGAAGATGATGCTCTCAATGAAATTGTTAGATGCATTTGTGAACTTGATGAAGAAAATGGCTTTATGATTCAGGTAAAGAAGTTTGGTGTGTGGAGTTAGATTTTCCATGTGAATGTTTTGCTTGTGAAGGTGCCCCTTTGATGTGTCACAGACTGGAATAATATAGAGAGCTGTACATAAATGAACATAAGTACCAAGTTCTGCACTTGGTTTGGCTCTGTTCAGTGGATGCGGAGCTGTTTCTCTAGGTGGGGGTTTCTCTAGCAATTTGATACATAGGACAAATTGCTGGGTAACCTTTTTTCTTTATTGCCAGCTGATAAATTTGGAATAATGTATCCTCTGCTGCACACAAACCATTGCTTCTGTTCCCCAGACCACCCTGATTTTACGAGCCCTCTTGGCTTGGCCCCTGTGCTTTGCAGTCCCACGTGTAGAAACCTCTCTGCTCACTGTAAATGTTCCTTCTCTGTGTGCAGCGTGTCTCCTGTGCAGACACTAAATACTGTCAGTACTGTGATGTGTGTTTCATCTTTAGAACAGCACTTCTCACACTGGGTATCACTACCAGGTTTTTAGAAACTGCTGAGAATTTACATCTAAACTTGGTATAGATAAAAGGGAAGAAGAGTATACCATGTCTGTACAGCATTCAGGTGTTGATGGATTGCAACTCCTGCTGCTTATTACTTTATACTCCAATGAGGAGAGCATTTCCCATCTATGAGTAATTTCAAGTATTTTTTCTCAAGCAATTTATAATGCAGTGATTAAATCAGATGCAAAAAGCAGTAAGGAAGAACTCAGTTGTCAACAACTTTAAACAGGTTATGAACCTTCTGTGTTTTTTACCCCCATTCTGTCCAGTGTTTGTATTCAACAACTGTTTGTATTCAACTGTGGTACAGTTCCAGGTGATAGTATGGAGCTCTTTAGTCGAGATTTAAAGGAAACAAGTAGAGCTGTCATGTGTTAGTGGACTTACTGTTCTGGAACTGACAGAGCCCTGGAAATGAAGGGCACACAGGCTGTCTTGAGGAGCAGACTAAAATGCTGTGCTGTGTTGGAGGAACTGAGCAGTTCAGCTGTGGTAACAATGTGGAAAAATGGACTTGTGTAACAATCTTTGGAGACAGGAGAGGACATGGTAGCTGTAGTTGCAGGAGGAAAGGTGACTTCGGTGTTTTGAATAGGTTGATGCTCAAAGGCATGTCAAAGCAAAGAGAAGAGATTTTCAGCAGTGAGCCAGCAGATATTTAAAACACTGGCAAGCACAGAGTTGAGAAGGAGAAGTATCTTTATAAAAGAGGCAGTTTCCTGCCTGTTTTTGAAGTCCAATGGCAGCCTGATTTTTCCTCTTCATGCTTGTCTCACTGAGAGCAACCAGTTTGCTGTTTCTAGGCTCTCATGTCTTACCACTTCTATTTTGCTCTCCTATTCTCTTGTTTCTCCTCTTTCATTTTCTCTTAATTTTCTTTTTCTTTTAGATTTTCCATTGGTGCGATATTAAAAGCACATCTTTCTAGCGCACTGGAGAGATGCTTTGTAAATATAAATAATTAAACTGAAGAGTTTTCTACTTTTCACTGTTATGCTGTAATGTATTACATTATCTTTCTACTTTACTATAATATTATACTCCTGTCTATGTTTCACTACTAAATATGTAGGTGCTAAAATACTGAATGTTGTAATAAAATACTATTTAATATTACATCTTCAGTTTCTTTTTTTTTTTTTCCCCAGTCTGGAGTTTGTGGTTGAGGTAACTTTCAGATCTAGAGCTCTTTTTTTAGCTTGATGTCTTTGTCTACCCAAACACAAATTGCCCAACTAAAATAATCTTGCTCAAACCAGATATTTAAATTAAAGTGCTGTTCTCTGCATTTTGATGATTCAAGAATTAGCTTCTGGGTTTTTGCATCTATTTGTCTCAGTTTTAGTCTTTGCTTTTTTGTTTTTTTTTTTCTGACATCAGTGTGAAGAATGCTTGTGTTGGCAGCACAGTGTATGCATGGGACTGTTGGAGGACAGCATTCCAGAGCAGTACATCTGTTACATCTGCAGAGATCCACCAGGTATGGATAAACTGCCTTTATCTGCAGCCCTGCTTGGGATTTTTGAGCAAAGATGTTATGAATTTGCTTAAATTGTTCAAGCTTTGTCTGTTTTGTGTTACGTGTGATGCTTCTTTGGGGCAAGTGATTCTAAGTTTGGCTCTGAGCAGAAACTTACTTTTATGTTAGTAACATCGTGGTCAGCTGTGCTAAATCTTACCCATGAACTCAGTTACCATTGTTTTACTTGTTGAAACTTAACTCCCCCCAAACCTTAGCACTTTTTCATGTCTGTGTAGTCTGGAAAACCTTTCTAAAGAAATCATTTTTGTTCAGGGATCTGTTTTGCCAATACTTGGAATCACATTTGTTCATTTAAATATTTTTCTTAGAGGAAAAGGACTCAGTACCACAGTACACTCAAGCATGCTGTGAATGGCATTTCATAGTAATTGCAATTTTATAATGTTTACACTTGCCCAGAACTGTGTAAAAGTGTGGAACTGAATATTTGAAATACAGAAAAATCTATTCCATCGTATAGTAAACAATAGTGCACAAACAGCATATGTTGAACTTCTGATAGTTAGGTCAAATTCGTAAGAACTAGGAAAACTATTGACTTTTAAACTGAATACATTTGATCAGAAAGATGTTGATTTAAAAATTATTCTGTGATAAACCCATTTTTCTTAAGAGTTATTTGGAGAAAAACTAAAGAATTTAAAAGTAAGTTTTTTGTATTTTCTTCTGACAATTGATACAAATGCACATACCTCTCCTCTGGTGAAATATCCAGCACTCCAGCTGTTTCAAAAGGGCAATGAGACTACAACCTCAAATTTACTATCATTCTAAATTTAAGAAGTGAAATATGAAACTTGTTTGCAGAGATTTTATTAGCTATTTTTGAGATGAAATATTAGGAAAGTAGAGCTGGTTCCATATGTCCCAGTGTGAATCAAGACTGGTGGTAGAGAGTCTTGTCTGATAGTTCTGTGTGGTGTCTCTTTGAGCTGCCCAGCTTTTTCTTACTAAACCCAGCTAATTTGTCTTGTGCTCTTTCCCTGCACTGTATTAGGTACTTCGTTTTCCCCTGCTATGCAGAGTCTGTGTCCCTAATTTTTATCTTCTCTCCCTTCCTAACCATTACTTCTTTTCTTTCTATGTCAGGAGAAAAAAGTCATTCTCAATGTCAGTATTTTAAAGTGTATTGGGATAATGGGCAAAAAGGAGATAGACAGGGTATTCTCCTGAAAGGTATGAAGGGCTTCCATCAACCCATTCTTTGTTCTGTCTATGATGATAGTATGATTTGAAATCGAGTGTAAGATACTGTCAGTCCGTCTGGGTGCCTTGTTGTAAAAAATAACATTGCAATAATAAGCATTATGCATTTCTAGTTTTGGGTGGGCATTTTGGATTTGTTTAATTTTGTTATGGGTTTTTTTTTTTGGATTTGCTTGGGTTTTTTAGTAGTTATTTAGCTACTGTAGAAGCCTTAGCTAAATACTCATTTGTGCTGGTTGGGTTAAGACACAGCAGGGGAGACCTGAGGCCCCATACATCAATACCCTCTCTACAAGTCTGGTGAAAGGCACCTCAAAGGGGAGTGTAAGAGCTCTGCTATCAGATGACTTTGAAATATCTGCTTTTCCTGAAGCCTTTTCTTGGCTTCTAATAAATAGATAGTGACTTCAGTATTGAAGCAAAACACTTGTCTTTTAGAAACAAACTGGGTGTTTTGGATATGTCCATATAAAATCCACTCTAATATTTCTCTTGGTAACTTAAGCTTTCTTTAAAAAAAAAAAAAACAACAAAAAAAACCAAGTAAGTTGAACTACTTGGATAAACAAAATGCCAATGTAAACTTCTTTTGGTGATTTTTATTTTGATAACAGCATAGATCTAAATATCATATGGTTTGATTGCAAAGGTGATTAGATTTTAATTTCAAATGCCATTTAGAGGAGTCTTGAGGTTTCAGGCTGATTTTCTTTCTCGAAAGTTTTGACTTTCTTCTTAATCCACAAAATCTAAATTCTTATATATTAATAGCAAAATCTTGAGTCATCCCTTCATGGATGTTAAGAGATATTTAGGCAAGTACAGCACATAATTATAGCACTCTAGTTGTAAACATAATTCTGCTGTGGCTTTAGATGTCCCTCAATTTCTTTATTGCTTACCCCAGGACAGAGGTGGAGTGCCAAATATCTCTATGACAAAGAGTGGCTAAACAATGGACACATGTGTGGATTATCCTTTTTGAAAGAGAACTACTCTCATCTTAATGCCAAAAAGATTGTGTCAACACATCACCTGCTGGCAGATGTCTATGGGGTAACTGAAATACTGCATGGACTGCAGCTGAAGATTGGGATACTGAAGTAGGTATCACTCCAGGGTTTGTTTTCCAGCTGTATATATTCAGGTAGCAAAGACTACCATTATTCCATTTGCATTTTTCTCTCACGCTGAAGTTCTTTTTTGTATAGTATTTTAAATAATTCAAGTGCAAGATGTGCAGTAATGTCAGCTTCAACAGGAGCTAGATATTCACCACCCCAGCAGATCTGGTCTTTTGGGATTTTTGGTGATTTTTTTGGCAAATTTTGTATTAAAGGGACATTCTAGATTTATCATAAATTGATGAATGACCTAGGAATATTTCTTCTTTGATAATCGTGCTTATCAGTAGCTATTATCTAGGAGAATTGGTTCAGTGGAATTGCATCCAATTCCACTGAACCATTAATAGTTCAGTGTTGTAACTGCACTAAGTTCTCTATAACTTGCTTTTTTTCCTCCCCTTCATTGCAGAAATAAGCATCACCCAGACCTTCATCTCTGGGCTTATTCAGGGATGAGAAAAGAACAAGAACAAAGAACTGTTGGGGTAGAGAAAAAGTTAGTGACTTTGCAGGATGCTGTTAATCCAGCTGAAAGGACGTGTCATAGTCAAAACCATAAAGAGCCACCCAGTATACCCCAGAAGATGGAAGAAACATACATCACAAGTGAGCACAGTTACCAAAAACCACAGAGTTTTAGTCATGACTACAAAGCAGTCACTGACCCTATGAGCTCAGATGATGAAGACACAAGTAGCTTTGAGGAAGATCAGGAATATCACACAGAGAATAAAAACTGTTTACAATATTCTTTTAAAGAGGGTGGCATGAATGAGCAGGTAAGTATCATTCTTCGTCTGGGAAATTTTATTTGGAAGACTATGTTCAGTCTGATAAAACTGAAGTACATACAGGTATTTAAAAATGTTTATTGCTGTAAGTCAATATATTTATCAAATAAGTCAGCAAAAGTCACTAGAAGCAAACTTGGATCACTAAATTAGTTCCAGGTGAAGTATATTCATTTCAGCTGGTGTATGAAATACAAGATATGGTTTAAGGTATTGCCTATGCTAAAAATTTATTCTCAGTCTAATGTTTTGAAAGAAAGGAAACCCTATTCTTAAAATGCAGGATCTTGGAACAGAATTTACATGGTTTTTACAAGGTGAGGAAAATGGGACAGGCTTCCCTTTTTCTCTCAGTTTGGTTATCTACACGTGATAGGGGGTTTTGGTTGTTGTTTGTTAAACCGAGTTTTTTTTTAATAGTGTTTATTATTGTATTGTATTCTTGTTTTGATAGCAGTACTACCTAGAATGCCTTCCACATGTAATGATTTACTGACCAACTAATTTCACCTCATGTGCAACTGTCTCCTATATTGCATATTTCTTCTAATGAAACAATTTTAGTCAGGATTATATTTTGCTGATTAAACATCTCTTTCTCATTTTTACATTAATGGTTTGAATCCATTATTTGGTGGAAAAGGTCTGAAACATGTTAATCTGGTTTTAATGAACAGTTCTCAGAGCAAAAACCAAAGAGAACCAAACCTTTCTGTTATCTACAATACCAGCTGTAGGAGGATAAATCATCCAACTCATCCCCCTTTAGAAGTACAGTTTCTGGTGTGGAAGAAATGAGTATGATGCATCTTTTTTCTTTTTAATTTTAGTTCTAGATGTGGCATGTAAGCTGTATAGTCTGAATGGGGAAATTTAGGCTCATTCTAATTAAAAATACCTGTTTCTGTGCTAAATTTGCTACATTGCACAACTATATTCAGGTTTATAGTAAGGAGACATGCAGCAGTGTCAAATACTCTTGCCTTCCAATAATAGTTTAATTGTTATTGTAAACAGTAGAAATAGTATGAAGATATTTAGAATTAAAGGAAAATATGCATATTTTCCAGTTAAATAAAACCAATATTTCCTTCAGAGATTCAAGCATATATCTAGAAAGCTAGGTGTTCTCTGTTTGACACTGTCCCAAACAGATCTCTTCTAGGTTTAAAAGTGTTCTTTCCTTTGGGGACACCTTGATTACCTTTCCAGTAGTCAGCCTTGATACTAAAATCAGGCCTTTTGCCTAAACATGATAGGCATGGAAAAGCTCTCCTTGGTTTCTCCATGAACCTGTTTGCCCTTACCTTAAAACTGACATTGAAGGACCATTTTTAAATGATCTGGCTTTTCTCTAAGGTGTCTTTTCTCCTTTCCTTGTCCAAGTTTGATTAGGGCTTTGAATCTTCCTTTCTAGCATTCTTCAGAGCCTTTTCATATTCTGGTTTTCCATAGTGTCTTATCCTAATCTGCAGTTCTGTTACATACTTCCATTTCTCTTACAGTGTTTGAATTGACTGTTATCAAGTCCCTTTTTGGGCTATGCATTATCTTTAAAATTGTATTTAGTTTCCTTGGTTTTGCTTCTGAAAGCACAAGTTTTCCCCACCTGAACTTCCTGTTATTTCTTGTCCATAAGCTGTATCCTTAACTCTTCTCCTGCCATCACTCCCTGATTACCTACATTGATCTCATAGCTTAGAGGAGAACATGTTGGATTTTGTGGGTTTTTTTTCAAGGAGCCACTTAAATAAATACAGAAGTCATTAGAAGGAAAAAAAAATTATGATATTATTTAGATATTCAGTTCCTTAGCTTTGAAATTTTCTCTAACTTACTTAAGCAGGCTGAAAGATGATTTTGGTTTTAGAGTTATGGACTTGGATCCTTTTATAGCAAGGGAAAATGGCATTCCTGTAGTTTTAGAGAGGGTCTGAAAATTGTAAGGAATAGATAATTTCTTACTTATATTGGAAATATTTTTCATAAGATTACCAACAGTTTGATTACTGAAAACACTGTGGAAGAAAACCTGATGTCTTCATAGGAGGGATTTTAAATATCATAAAAGCATTAAAACTTTCAAATAAAATCTATATCTGATACATAACTTTAACTCCTTTAATAACATAATGAATATTAACAATGCTTGTCCCATCTGAATTGCTAATAAAGCTGCCTGCAGGTCAGTCAGAGTTTTATTTGTTAGGTTGGTGTTCTTTAATTGATTTTAAGTCTTAAAATGAAAGTTGGACTTTTTTGCTTAAGTAGTATCTTAAAATCCTTCAGTTCCTATTTTCTTCTTTACCTCACTTCTCACTCTTCCTATACTTGACTGAAGAAAGAAATATTTTAATAACAAAGCTAACACCATTTTTTTCTTATGTGGTGTGGAAAATTAGCTGAGCTCTTTAGAGAAGTGTATTAATACAATTAAAGTCATTCCTTTCTCTGGCATGTGACATGAACTGATACTGGGTGAGTACATCTATCTGGCATTCTAGTCCTTAAATAAAATCTTCAATAGTGAAAGAACTTCATTGGATATGAAGTCATAGTGGATATAAAATGGAAGCTGTTAATCCTGCTAATTACCTGAGGTGCTGAGCATTTTTATCTGATCTACTTCCTCTCAGTAGCTGAAACATCAACTATAGAAAGATTAAGAGCTCATGTATTTTCTCTGGCATGCTGTGAAGGTACTAATTATATTGAAGAAGTCAGTCTTCCTCAGATACTATGTTTGCATAACTCCACATGTTACTATAACTGTCCCTAAACGTGTTCAGTTCTGCCCCAGACTTGTGCCTGGAAGGTAGGTGGGGTCATAGCAGGTAGGAAGACAAATTTTTTGTCTTAATCAGCAAACAGAACAGATTGCCCAGAGAGGATGTGGAGTCTCTCCCCTCACTGGAGATACTCCAGGACCATCTGGATACAATCCTGTGCCATGTGCTCTGGGATGACTCTCTGGGGCCAGGTGATCCACTGTGGTCTCTTCCGACCTGACCCATTCTGGGATTCTGTGCAATAGGATCTCCAGCTTATTTGTACAAAGTAGTGACTTTTGACATCTTAGATACTTCTGCATTGTAGAGAGTTTTCCATGGAAACCAACCTTAGGATTTTGCACATTTTTGGTGGCAGTAGACCCATGCAGTTCAGCACTTTATGGTTTAAGTTTCTATTTATATAAAAAGGACACAGAAGTACAATCTGTCTTACTGCATTGAAGAAAGTATTTGAACTGATAAACTTAAGTGTTAGGGAAACGAGGCAAAAGGTATAGATGCTTATTTATGTGGAATCTGCATTTTGTTTAGTTTAGTCTATTGATGTGTCATGGTATGTGGCTTTCTGAGTAAGCTTTTTGTCATGTATACAGAAGTACAATTCTAAGCCAGCAGAGTTTATCATGTAACTCAAATGTTGAAATCAACACCAGAAATTAAAACAAAGAAAAAAAAATCTTAAATGGCAATATTTTTCTTTCTGTTGCTCCTGTGAAGAATTCTGCTGAAGGAAACACTGTGTTTGTTTGTAATGAAAGAAAAAGCTCAGAAGAGCAAGTGGACACACATCTTCAATGGCAGCTAAATCTCCTCACCCATATAGAGAATGTACAGAACGAAGTCACCAGCAGAATGGACCTGATTGAAAAAGAAGTTGATGGTAACTGCATTGCCAGATTACTTGTTAATGTACCTATAGCAGCATCTCTCTTAACTAATGTGTTCAAAGTGATATGAGGCACTGAGGATGGATTTTTTAAGTATTCTGTTCAAATTTGGGTCCCAGAATTATAAGCAGAGCTTGTACCCTTGATCTCCCCACCCCCTTCCTCAAGTTTTCAATGCCCAATAAAGTAGATTTAGCACTCAGAACTGCTGAGCTCAGGCTCAGACTTCAGAAAGCTTGGATAACTTGTCTAGTCTTCCAGATATTAATCATAAAGTTGATGACTTTTTCTACACCTGGAGCGATTTTTGCCTGATTGTTCTAGTAATTGGCAATACTTAGAGGAAAAAAAAAAGGTGCTTTTTCAACTTTGGTTTTTATTATTAGTAAGCAAGTGGTTTCATGAAGACAATTCAATCTTCATGGGAAAACTTGAATGAAATTATATTGTACAAGAATATTGTAGCACATAAGTGTCTGTGACTTGCCAGTCATAGAAACTAGTAATTAAGGGAGCTTGTTGTCTAATCCTAGGACTCCTTAATTAATCTTTTAACAAATAAAGTTGTCTTATTTCTATTTGCAGTTTACCTTCCAGTATCTCTGCTTTTCCTAGACAGACAGTGTTTCTAAACTAACAGGGTTGACCTTTTCCCTTCTCTGTTTCTACAAGCAGAGAAATTCCTTGAAAACATTTGTTGAAGATTGGAAAACCATTCTGTAATCTGGACCTTGTCCACAGGAGCCTGTTAAAATGGCAGAAGCAAGCCTTGTGTTTAAGGGTTACATTTTCTGTTCCAGAACTGTCAGAGTAGACCATGAAGTGAAGTTGCTTTTATGTGTGGAGAGGGTAAATTGTGAACCAAGGGTAAAATTTACTCCCAGATACCTTTTTACAGCAACAATCGAATCAGAAGATTGGATTGTTCAAGATAAATACGGAATTAGTTGGTGTTTCCCTAACAAAATTTCTTCTATTGAATAAAAATCACAGCCTCAGTGTATTTTCCCTTTTTTTGAAAGACAAAGTAAGAAAGAAAAGTTTAATTTTTATGGAAACTGTTTCTCAAAGAGTTACTCTAATCAACTTCTTCCTTTCCCTTCTGTAGTTTTAGAAAGCTGGCTTGATTTCACTGGAGAACTGGAACCACCAGATCCTCTGGCAAGATTGCCTCAGCTCAAGCGACGTATCAAACAGCTCTTAATCGACATGGGAAAAGTACAGCAAATAGCAACACTTTGCTCTGTATGACAAAAGGAAGAATATAGAAGTAAAAATAGGTTCTTTACAATGAATTTTCTTATTGGCCACAAGACTGACAGGACGACAGCAAAAAGCTGAGCATTTATCTGGTTCTTTGCTGATTACATTGATAGGCTGAAGCTTTAGAAAGAAGAGAGGAAGTTTAGAGTCAGGAATCTGTTTTATTGAAAATATGAATATTCAGTGTCCAGGCTTCAAAATTATATATAATATACTGAGAAATGTCAATTTCTCAGGATTTTAACATGTTGAACAAGTAAATCCCCAGATACAAGAAAATTCAACAAACAAAAACTCTGAAGAGCAGTGCTACTATTTTGAAACCCTTGGCAAACATTTCTAAATTAGCAGAATTCAGCTGACTAAAAATGCAATCCTCTTATCTTGCTAGTGAAAGATAGACACAGAGAGAGCTGTATCTGCTCTACAAGGAAGGTTTTTAGATTATTTCTTTTCTTACAAGTGTTCAGGAAAACAAACATACTAGCATTGATTTTTGAAAAGAAATTAATTGTCATGGTCTCCCTTTTAAAGTATTTTTTTAAATAGAAATCCCTAGAACAGCACCCCTAGGCTCCTTTAAAACAGAAATGGAAAATAGTGGTCAGATGTGCCAAATAATACTAAAATCACTGGGATGAGAGTTTAATTATGACTTAGGCAAAGGTTTTTTCCAAAGTCCTACTCGGTGCCAGCAGTCCATCCAAAATTGTATCTAGTTTATATTTTTTTATGTTCTATAGCAGTGTTCAGGAATCAAGGTACAATCTTTGTCCTGGGTAGCTCTATTCTGTTGTTGGCCGTCTGAAAACTTCACCATCCTCAGAGGGGATGAGGAATGACAAGAGCAGCAAAGCTGTCTGTGGCTGTGGAAATTCTAAACCATTAGAGGCAAAAATCACAAGATACCTTATCCAAGTTATTTTTATAAAATTTTTTCAGCTTCAGTGAATTAAATGTCGTGAAACCAAAGGCAACCCACTTGCTCTGTTAGCTCTTGCTGGATTTTGAGCCAGGACTTTTCCTGTGCTGATAAGTTGCCGCTGTACCCAGTGCTACATCCCTGTCTGTGTGTGTATGTATATGTGTATAGCTGTGTGTACATATATACATGCCATACACATTTCTATCCACACATGTCTAGTTTTACTACCATAGACTACAAGAACTTGTGGTTCATATTACCTTTTAACAAGCAGTTTCTAAAATTGAAAATAATGTATGTACAGGTTTTGAAATTTGTAAAATATGACTGTTAAAAGGAGGCTATTTAACTGAGGACATTAAGATACTTGAACATTTTATGCCTCATGTCTGTTTATCAGTTCTAGTTATCTGTATAAATGCATTTTAGAACCGATAGACAGTAAACTTGAATTTACCTTTTGATAAGAGTACAAGCCACTGTACATTCAAAAATTATTTAAATTTGCAAACACACTGTTCTATATGTAAGGTACTGTATGTAAAACTGTTTATTAAAACTATTCTGCATACTCTACATTTTCCACTTTTCTTCCTGATCTACATACAAATGTAAAAAAGAAGTGATTGTTATTATGTACAGACCATCAAAAAATTTTGGAATGCCTTTTAAGGATGCATACAACTGAAAAATGTGCCAAAGATGGATTATCTGGGAAAGACTTTGCAACCAGTGCATTGAACTTTCATGATAAAACCATTATTGAGAAAGAAAGCAGCGTGGCTGGTTCATTGCTAAAGTAAACCTACCCTGACCTTTCCTCTCTGTCTGTCATACCTGAAGTGAGTTATCACTCCTGATGGCCAAAGCAAAATATAAACCCCTGTTACAGAGCGGTTGCTACTTAAAAAGTCTTCCCACATCAAGCTTGTAGGAGACATCACAGAGCTGCATGATAACATGGAATTATGGAATGGTTGGCAACTCCATAATGCAGAAAGAACATTAGAGCCGTGGAGTTGTTGACATTTTATAGCAACTGTTAATAAATACTCTGTGTTATGTAGATGATGCTTAAATAATTGCTTCAAACATGAATAGTCGAGTGACCTACTTGCTTTTGGATATGTGAGACGTTTTTATAGACTATTCACTTGCTGCATATCCTTGAATGTGGTACTGTGTGTACTGTATAAGAGAAGTGTAAATCCAGATGAATTACTTTGAAACAAAGTGGAGTGTATTTACAGAATTTATACAGCATACACTGTAGCAATATTATGCAATGTGTGTGCATGTGTGTGATGTAATATAATTGTAAATGTTACTGAAGGCGGAGGTGGACTTGGAAAGTTCAGAGGGGAGGACAGAGGTTTTATTCTTACTACAGAGATGGAGGAATGGTATCCTGAAAAGGAAATCCAAAGGTCAAAGTTGAAGTTGCTCTTGCAGCTTTAATGTGTCTTCTGTTTGTATGTGTAATGGCCTCTTAATTTACACAAATATGTAATTTTACTCCTCAAGAACCTGCCTTGTTCAGGATGGACTGTGCTTACAAAAACAATCTGTTCAGTATTTTTTTTTTAATGTTCATTGTGTAGTCATGTATTATAAAAATTCCTGCAATCATTCATATCTTCTAAGAAATACAATCTCAGTGTCCGTACGGACAGTGCTATGTATGATGCATCGTGTCCTGCTCCAGTGTTTCACAAACTTGTCTGAGTTTGCTTTCTCAAGTCGTGGTGCTGGTCTGTAACTTGTGGACATCAGTTTCTGACCCCAGTTTCTCAAGTATTCAAAGGTTTGGGATGCTTTTGAGGTTTTTCTTCTAAACACAAGTCAAGTGCCATAAAAATGCTAAGTGTTTTGCACAGAATGTAACCTACAGTTGATTGCTTTGCTCGTGTGCCAGTCAACCCCAGTGTGATCTGGCTCTTACCAGTATTTCTTCCTAGTTGGCCTTATCAAGAGAATCTTATTCCTGTAGGCAAAATTTTCCATCTGTCTTCCTGCTTCCTCTCTAAATAAGCCAGGGATGTACACTCAGTCTATTTGCAACATCATTTATTGGGGTGTGAATTGTGACTGCATTGTTTGATGAAGGGGACAGACCCTCTCTGAGGAAAAAAGAGTATATGACAATGTAAGGACTGTTTGATATGTGTGCACAGAAAGGCAAAATGTTTAAATTTGCAGCCTTCTGTCACTGAATAGGAGTTCTAAATAGTAATAGACAAAAGGGAAATGCCATTTTACAGAAGCCTCTTGTGATTTCACAGAGCTAAATGGCAAACTTTTGGAGCCTTTGAATGCCCAGCTTTTTGTCTGAGGTTTAGTTAGGGGTTTGCCTGTTAGTTTTTTTAATGGAGGTATCAGGGTGATTTCATTTCAAAGCCTGCTCCTACTTGTGACCGTACCGGGGGCATCTACATCAGGAATTGTGTTTCAGTTGCAGTGATGGCAGGACAGCAGTACTGCAGTCACAAATGAAATGAGGTGTTGGTGCTGTGATCTGGTATTGACATGATGGGGCTGCCACGTTCTGGTTACAAAATGGACATACTTCAGGTCATATTGCAGGGAATGGGATGGAAGATGCTTCCTGTTAACCCTTTTCTTGGGTAGCTGTAGGTTGAATAGTGCCCATATTTTGGATATTCTGGCCTTAGATGCATAGATCTTTGTTCAGCTGTGGAGTGGTTTACAGTGGTAGAAGCCTGTCATTTTCTCTAAAATAGACAAAGGAGATGGGTTGCAATTTTCTGATAGATTTCCTGTATTTGCTGGGTGGCAAAGAATTGAAACTGTTCTTCCATGGGTGCAGTAATCTTGTATGGCTGACAGCCACCTGTCTCTCTTAATTTTATCTCTGAGCTTCTACATGTGCTCATCTGTTCATTCTGCTGCTTGCATCTTTTTCTCCTTTCGTTCTTCAGCTTTCTGCACTCTGGCTTCTGAGGTGCCTGGAGGGTGTCACTCCTTTGTTCTCATGCCCAGTTCTTCCTGGCTGCTGTGGGAAGCAGTCATGGGGAAAGGCCTCGTTGGCTCTTCTGTCCATAGCCTCCAGAACATCCTGGGACTTGTGTACAGTTGGAGTGTGTGCACCATAATCAGAATCTCCAGGTGTTTTTGATGCCTTTCTTAAGTAAGCCTCTTCTGTCTTGTGCACTTGGTGATCTTCCTCTACTCCCATCTGGCTTCTAACTTAACTAGACTTGAATTAATATTACAGTAAAACCCCTCTGGCACTGTTGGGCTCCAGCTCCACTGTTGGTACTCCTTACCAAACTGAGGGTTGGGATGCCAAGGAGTCATTCAAACATTACAGTAAAATTATAAAAGTATTTGGTGTTGTAAACCACACTATTTTTCCTTTGTATTTAAAGGGAAGCTGTAACCATTTTTTTTCACTGGAACTCTAAAGGCACAAAACTGAACTGAACTGGAGCTTGGTGTAAAAATCAACAAGTGGAGGATGGGCAGGACTGCAGGCAGGGGCTTCACAGCCAAAAGAGCAGTCAGGCTGTCCCAGCTGCCTTGCCCTATAGTAGCTCTGTGGAGGTGCTGGTGTAAAGGGGGTGTGTGCAATGATGCCATTCATTTGCAAGCAGGATTGTTTAGAACACTGGAACTATAGGTTTTTGCTCTATTGCTTAAAAATGTTTCAGTATATGCACCTTAATTTTGGAGTGCTTATTAAAGTCAGAGGCTTAATCACTTTTGAAATACCCATTGCTATTCTCACATTTTATTAGCTCACAATTTTTTTCTGTTGTACTGATTGCATATGGCTTTAGGTGAGGATTTTGCAGAGGCTGTTTGAAATGCTTCAGTAATGGTTTCTATTATACTTTGTTATGTCCTGGGCACTGGGTGTGGGGCTCTGTCTTTAGCAATAAATATTATACACTATGTGTATATCTGTTTGTATATGGAAAACAAATACAGAGCATGTAACGATGGTGAAAATACACTGCACCGAGTGCAGACTGTGCATTTGGCAGCCATTCTGCACCAGCCTGAACAACCCAAATGAAAAATTGGAGACCACATGGAGAAAATGAACTAGCATGAGAAATCATTCAGAAGTTCCTTCCCTTACTCTGTGGGTGGGATAACTAAAGCTAGTTCAATTGCTGTTTGCTTCAAACAGCTGTCTTCCTGTCCTGAAAACTGGCCAAGCCTCCTGTGTTCAGCTGTAGCCACATGCATCAGTGTATTGTCACTAAAGACTCTGAGAGAGGCAGCACTGCACTATGATTAAATCTTCTGTGAGAGAAGCAAAATACTTCCTTCTGTGATTTGTTTTTTATAATAGCAATAATGTTGACTGCATTCTAATACTCACAATAAAGGTCTGTTGAGATTGTTACGTGCCTGGGCTCCCTTTCCATGGACTTCTCTTCTGGTGAGCTAGTGATTGTTTGCATATGTTTTAAAGCATTAGAGAATCTTCAGTTGCATGTTCAGCCTGTAGTCCTTAGGTTATTTAATGCAGTCATTGGTGCTCACTTTTCTGCATTGCAAGGCTTGAGGGAATCTTCAGTTGTATTTTAGCCTGTAGGCAAATGACACAATCAGTAAATTATTTACAGTACTGAATTACTTAATGTACATGGCAAAGTAATTAGAAGATATTTCTGTTCTAGAACTAGAAGATATTTCTGTTCTAGAACTGTTTTGGTGTTTTAACAATTTCAGGGTTTGAGTTTTGCAATGCACTTTATTCTTTACAGTCAATGTCTTTCAACAGTGTGTTCACAGTGATGGCATCTCTTCTTGTGGGCAGACATGTGCCTTTGTACAATGCCATTACAAAGTAACTTTAATTTGCTTTTAGTCATTTATTTTAATATCATCTACAAGTTGTTCAAGACACTGCTATGGTAGAAAACAAGCCAACAATGCTAAGGAAGTTCTTCTCTTAGACATCCTGTGGACAAGGGCCACATGATAAGCATATGATAAGCAGCAGATGAATGAAATTGGAAACAATCTCAGTAATTCTACTGACGTAGAAAATTTTTTTCATTCACAGAAAAAGTAGATATGATAATAAATAATGAATTTAAAATTTTTAATTCTGAAACAATTATTGTTGAAGGGACAGTCTCAAAGGCTCTCAAACTTAAGATACAAGACCAGATTCAGGTTTGGAGCAACATAGTGAAATACTTTTTTGAATTAGCAGACTTTCTGAAGAAGAGATTGCCTGAGTCAGACCAACTGTCTGGCCAGCCCAGAGTCTTGTCTGCAGTAGAAACAGGATATCAGATCTGTACAAACACACTATGAAATATCTGTGCAAATTGCCTTTTTCCTGAAGGTGTCTTTCACTTCTGGCAAACTGAGGGTTCCTTTACCAAAATTTTTAGGTCCATTAGTTTTATCAGTCACTTGACAGAGATGGACTCTTCAAGTTTAATCCATCTTTTTCATTGGTGGCTTACAGAATTCTCAGCTTTGTTGAGTGGCAGGAGCTGTGTTTGTCCTTAAACTTCCTTTCTGACTCCACTGACTCTTCACCATTGCCTTTAGTTCAGAGAAGGTTAAATATTGCATTATTGAAAAGAGCCAAAGCAGTTTTGTCCCACCAACACCAAGAGTTTGCCTGCCTGTCGCTGTCCTTCTGTGACTGGTGGTGGCTTTTCTCATTTCCTCAGCTTTTTTTTGTCAAATACTGAATCGATTCAAGTTGCTAATCTTGTGTGTCATTGTGGTTGCAGACCTGGCTCCTGCTTGGGATCTCAAACCAATCTTCATCCCTGGTGTTAAGAGAATAAAATACCTATTTTTCTACCTGGAATCTCTGTCGTACTATTGCATTGAGGAAAATTCTGTTATTTTCAATGAATAAGTAAGAAAAAAAAGGGCATTTTATTTGTCCTAGAAATGGTCAATTCCTGCAGGGACAAATGCAAATTCAAGTATTCTTACATGGGCTTCTTTAGGTTCTTCTGTCACCAAAGGCACTTTTCCAAGTGGTAAGTTATAATTTAAAATTTGACAAGTCCTGTGCCCACTTTTCTGATCTAGCCAAGTTTTGCATTGAAATGACTGAAACTTCCCTATTGTTCTTTAAATTTGAAGAATATGTCACATATAAAATGAATATGCTGAGAAGTGTGTTATCTGGGGCTGTCATCTTGTCTTTTAATTTTGCATCACATGAGGTCTTAATCAGAGATGATACAGATAAGTGCTTCACAAGGTCTTGGAAAGAAATGTGCTGAATGTAAACCTTAGTTCTCTATCTGTAAGTGTAACAAATTGTGTTAATCTTTTTTTTATGTAGCTTTTTTAAAATGTGAGAGGATTGTCCAACACTGGTGCTTTATTTAACACAGAAAAACAATTTATCATTTGAAATGAATGAACTGGTTAATGTAAGCATAATTTCACAATGTTTTCTTAACACTTTTGCTTCCAATTTGCTGCCTCATTTGGGAAGCTCCCTCCAGTTCTTTTTTTAAACTAAGATTGAGTTTTCAGGCTCACATTTGATTGGGGTAAGAGTAATTTTTCTGTGTGTGCAGATGTCTGTGTATTTATATACATGACTCTTTTATCCCTGGGCCTTTCAGTATGTAATATTGCAGTTGCACAAACTGTCTCTTCTGCTAAGAAAGTGTATGCAAAACTGGAACAATGAATAAATGTCTTCTTCTTCTTTGAGGTTTGTGATTTCGGTGTCTCATCCCACTGACCTTTATCTTTCCCCCAGCAGTTGTAGTTTGTAGTATAGATTGAGTAGCTTTTGCCAGTAGGTACAGCAAAACAAAACCCTCATTTCCAGCACTAGAGCAATGATTTTGAAGACATGATAGTTTTAAGGCTGTATTGGCCACAGGGACCTTTTCCACTTACTCCTTTTCTGCTCTTCATTGGTGAGCTAATTTAAGCTGTTACTCCATCTTTTCTCAGGTGCTAAAAATAGGGGTCAATACCATTGTCCTTTCACTGTAGGTTATGCAAGGCTTTTCTGCTTTGTATTTGACCAGCCATAGATAGACAAGTGCCTCTTTTTCTCTGATGAATGTGAATTCCACACATTGCTTTGTAAACAACTTTTTTTCCTTTTTAATCCACGGGCTCTTGCATCCCCTTGAACGTTCATGTACCAAGATGCCCACTTTGGTTTGACGCACATCTAGGAGAGGTTTGAGTGATGCCAATTGCCAAAATTCCTTTTCTCACTTAGTTTTTTAAGAGACTTTTAAGTCTTGGCTGTTCTTCCCAACTTGAGTTGTTCACAGGTTGTTTTTTTGAGTGTTTCTGAAGGAAATAAACATCTTGGGGATCAGCAATATGCAGACATTGTGAGTTTGTGCTTCTTCCTGATAATAATAGCCCTTTGATACTTCGTGCTTTCCTGTCTGCCTTCCTCCATTATCAGCCTTTTGTGGCAAAGAATAAAGAAGGAAAGTGAATAGTGACCTTAATAAGCTCTTCTCCCCATTTGCTGTGCAAGGAACCTGAATGACACTTTTCTAACAACTTTAGAAAATTGGACTAAATCAGTATCACACACAGACCCCCAACCAACACACTCTGGAGATGTTTCATTGGCTTGGACTCATCACAGGACCTGCCAGCACTGAGCCTGCTGCCCCTGCAGAGCCTGTCTGTGGCACTGGGCTGGGATCTCTCCTGCTGCTCTCCTGTGTCTGCCCCACTGTGCAGGGTTCAGACACAAACCTGAGACTCTTGAAGCACCCTTGGGTCAGAAATACATGTTATGGTCAAACTTTTTTTCTTTCCTGATTCAGCCATGCAATACTGGTTATTTAATCTGATTTTTCGCTCTTCATGGATGTTTCCCTATGAATGCTGTGCTAATCCAGAAATTCAGTTTCTTTCTGTGCCTACTTGATCAGGGTCCTTACAGGATTTGCCATCTTTATGCCTCTAAGTGTTGTCTTTTTTTGGTCTGTCATCTATGCTGGACGTGGTCTTCATTTTTTCCCAGCTTGATCTTTCTGTAGACTTTGGAATTTACGTTCAAGCAACCTATTCTGGACTTGAGCAAATACAGTCCCACTCATTTTTAAAAGCCTAGTCATGCTAAAGCAAGCTTAAATATGATCTTGGAGATCATATTTACCACATCTGTCAAACACAGTGGCATGGCACTGGTCCACATCCAGAGCAGAAGGATGCTTAGATCGCTGCTGTCCTGATCTTGTCTGTGGGAGAGTATCAGCAGAGTTGTTTCTAGGCTGTCAGTACCCATGAATCACAAACAAAAGTGCTGCTCTCACTTTTTCTTGGAATCAAGTTAAATCCAGCTTCAAACGTGCTGTTATTATTTAAGTAATGATTTGGGGCTTATTTATACAACCACCTTTGTTACAAGTGAGGGTGAGTTCTCATAATTCCTAGTGCAAGTAAATGCTGACTCACAGTTACAAGAGGTGGTCAATTCACAAGTGAAATTCTGGAACCATGAAAATAATATTTTTCATATGTTTGATTTTGAGGATCTTGCATGTAATTAGTACCAAAAAGCTTAACTTAAGAAGCTTCATGGTCATACTGATCTTACAGCTGGAGGATGAAGCCCAAGAAGTGAAGCTGTGCCTGTCAAATACTTGGCTGTGTTAAAGTGAATGGTGCAAGTGGGAGTGAAAACAAAAGATAGAATGTAATTGACTCTGATCCTCAATTCACTTTAGCCAGTGAGTGCATCCATCCTGTTTTCCACTTACTGAAAACCACATTATGAGTTATATTCACTCCTGATGTGCAGCGCCCAGAGGTCTCGCTCTGGTCTGTCCCTCAGCAGGCTCAGCTCTCTGGGAATGCAAAAATGTGCAATTCCACCAGGGAGCACAGAGCCTGGCTGCACCCTGGGGCAGGTGAGAGCCAGAGCTCTGCCCAGGGTCAGGCCAATATGCTCCATTTACCTGTTGGAATAACTGAGCCCCCTGCCACCCACTGTGCCTGCTGCCACTTGGCTGAGTTGTGCTCCCTGGAGCGGGGATGAGAACTGGCTGAGGGGAGCCAGGAGGGCGGCTCCAGCTCAAGGGGCCTCCTGCAGTTTGCTCAGAAGCATCGTGTGCGTCACTCACCCAATTCTGTGCCCAGCCAGCAGCACAGAAGTGACCCCATCCCCATGATGGGCACTATAAAAGGGCACCAAAGGCTCTGTGGGGTGCACAGAGCTGCCTCAGGGACAGAAGGGGATGGGGCTCTCCCATTGCAGGATGGGCTCCATCCCATTTTGCACCCTCTGTTTCTTTATTAGCATAGCAACAGCCAATATATTTGGTAAGTACACTTGTCCTTTTCCTCTGCCTGTGTCCAAGGGTGACTGATCTTTGTGCTGCTCTGTCTGTTGTCCTGATGAACTATATAATGATCTTGAATCTTGCCTATGAAAATTCAGCAGGTTATTGTGTACTGTGCAAACTAAGGCTGGGCTCCTGGTTGAATACTAAACTATCAGGCTTTAAGTTGTCAGGCTTACCTGAGTTTGTACACCTGAATTTTAGGTGGAAAAAGACCCGTTTTCTCAAGGGCTAGAGAAGGAACACAGGTAAGAAAAGGTGCTGCTACAGGGTTGTAGAGTTCCTCAATCACATCTACTTGTGGATGCCATCATCTAATTTGGGCTTGAACCTAAAGATACTGGATAGTCTGAGTGCTGCCCCCAATTCTTTGTGCTGAATTTGATAGCCCTGCACGACCAGTGATTTGAATCACTGAATTAATTAGTTGTTTAACTCAGATGTTTTGGTAGACCCTCTCTAGCACTGTACAATGGGATCTCCACACATCCCAGAGCAGCTGCTTGGGGTGAAAATGGGGAGCTTTGCCTATGGGACATTGTCTATAGATGAGATCACCTGCAATTTTGCAATCTCATGAAAATTTTCACATGATCTTAAGGGGACACAGTAAAACTCAAGAAACAGATGTGACTGAGAAGCATTAGAAGCACAGGAACGGTCTGCAGCTGTAGAAGTTCCATGAGTTGCAAATTATTTCAGGCGGAAAATCATTCAGAATACTTATGGTGTATTTGCACTACAGTGTGTGATCATGCTCAGACCAAATACTGGCTTAAGCAAACATTTGGACTAAATTGCTGTACCTGTGGGTTTGTTTGCTGTATTTTTATAAACTAATCCATGGTATTAAGAGCATGACATTCATCAGATTTTAAAGGATGAGGAAAGTGTCAGATCAACTAATCTGCTCTGTAAAAAAGAACTTATTGAATTTCATCATTCTACATTCTACATCTAAACCAGCAGCTAATGCAGCTTTGAATGCATTAAAAATTTGCTAGGTGGCTTCAGTAGTTGATCATTTGCCCCATTGAAAACTGCCAGTGCTCCTAATATGAATTAGTCTGATGCTATTGCTAGAAATTGATTATTTTAAATCTTTTATGAGATTAAGAAGAAATACATCTCCTTTTGGTGAAATAGCGAGTGACTTAGCTTCAGTAAAGTATAATTACTCAGAAAATTTAATAGTGGTGTGTGTGGTTATGCAAAGGGCTCTTTTGTGGTCATAGGCACAATTAAGTAAAGAACCCCAAGTACCAGGAAAATATAGCCAGGCCAGTACAGAACAGAGCTGAGACTAACTAAACACAGGCCTGGGGAAGGGTTTCATGATCATCTCCACCATGTGCTCATCCTGCAGCTGGCAGAGCAGCGGGTTTGTTCAGCACCTCCCTGTGCTGTCCCACACAGAATGCACAGGAAGAAGAGGGAAAACATCCAGGGAGGACCCCTGAAACTGTTCCCCTGCAGCACTGGCACTACCAGCATTTGGTAAGGATGGGTTTGTGGTGAGACCACCCTGAGGTGTTTATCTCCTTGCTGTTTTCAGAGTACCAGACCGACTCCCAGCCGTTGCGTCCGTGTGAACTTCAGAGGGAAGAGGCTTTTTCAGCAGGAGAAGCCTACGTTCCTCAGTGCTCAGAGGATGGCCAGTTCAGGTAATTCATCCCTGCTATTAATGTGCTGCCCCATGGTGTGACCTTTCACTGCTAATGAAAGTTTTAGCCTGTCTTGAAGAGAGACTGTAGCAGTGGACTGGAGGATGAGGGGTGCAGGAGACTTGAAGGGACTTCACTGAGCCATGTTGCAGATCCAGCCTCTCCCAAATGAATTCCATGTTATGGGAAGTAATTTCTGAGTGAAGAGGTCTATCTAAGATTAACAGGCTAATCTTGGCAGCATTATCTGCATGTCAAATACTTGGTGCAGTTTGCAGTGTGGTGCAGTTTGCTGTCTTCCTACACGTGCTCATGGGTTAATGTGTGTGCCAACTGGCACAGCTCAGCCAAGTGACTGAGAACTTATCCACCCTGGTTAGTGGCACAGTCAGGTTTCCTTCTAAAGACAGTGAAGGAACTAAAAAGCACACAGGGAACAATGATTTAGAGAGCAGCATGTTGCATGAAGGTGCAAGAAGCTAACAAGTTAAAGCTGAGGCTGAATACAGATTGTAATTTCTCTACTATTATCTTTATTTTGCCTCTGGTGGCAGCTGTAACCATTCTAGATTTGACTTAGAAACTGTCTCAAAGTGTATGGTAATTAATTAAAAAATTAATTACCATTAATTTTTGGTAATTCAAAATTATCTGAATTTCAGATAATGAGAATTAGGGTTCTGTCCAACCTGCTTGCTTCCTCAACGACTTCAATTCACATATCTGCAATTCCTGAAGAGTTCAGAGAATTACTAGAATTAAGGGTTCCCACTGATCAGAGTCACCAGAAATGCAGCTCTTGCCAGTTCCATTATTTGTGATTTTAAAGTATTTTATGTGGTTTGGTTTGTTTTATGGCTTTATGTCTGGTAGTGACTGAGGACTCTACACACACAAAATAAAATGTCACTTGTGATCTTCTTCAGGACAGTCCAGTGCAGTAGGAATGGTCTTTCCTGTTGGTGTGTAGATGAGAATGGTGTTGAGGTTCCTGGCAGCAAACAGAATGGATATCCCATATCTTGTAAGTAAAAAGTTTCTATCTTTGCTCAGATTGAGTAAAGAACCATTTAAATCTGCATTTGAACCGCTGAATGCAAGAAAAGGCTAGCCCCAGACTTCAGTGGATTCTAGTTTGGGGTAATTTGCTAGGTCTTTCTACTGGAAGTTCTGGAGTTTCTTCAAGGCTTATCATGGAAACCTGATACACCTGGATGTCTGTATTTATGAAGGTCCCAGTAAGACAAATTGTGAATGAAGGATTAATTTAGTGTAATGGCTTTTGAATTGGAGAGCTTCATCCCCATCTGTGGTAGGCTCCTGTATACCAATTTTCATAACCTCAAGTCCATCAATGTCCTCATGCCACCTGGGTGGCAGATTTAGAACTTGTAATTCTGAGAAAACTCAGATGTTGCCTCAGTAAAGGACTCAGTGCCCAACAAGAACCTTCCTCTGACAGTGCCCCTCTCTGATCCTTCAGGCTTGTCCTTTTGCCAGCTGCAAAAGCAGAGGATCTTGGTGAGCCGATACATCAACAGCAGCAGCATCTCCTACATCCCTCAGTGCCTGGATTCAGGGGCTTTCGACGAGGTGCAGTGTGACATGGAGCTGGGGCAGTGCTGGTGTGTAGATCCAGAGGGAATGGAGATTTATGGCACCAGACAAAGAGGAAAGCCAGCACAGTGTAAGTGATATTCAACAAAATGATGGGGTTTGTGGGTTTGAAAGGCTTGGTGTGAATAAGGACCGATAAGATTATTGAGTCCAATTCCCTGCTCTTCATAAAAACAAGAAGATGCATCTCAGTGTCCCTGCTCAGTGTAATGAATGTAGCTCCCTTTTGAACAACAGAGTGGCCATTCAGCTGTTTGGGGGAAGTTAACACACAAGTAAACATTGCCTCTTTTCTCATTAGGTCCAGGGAGCTGTGAGATCCGAGATCGTCGCATCCTGCACGGGTTTGGGGAGAAGAGCCCCCCACAGTGCTCAGCAGATGGAGAGTTTCTGCCTGTCCAGTGCAAGTTTGTCAACACTACAGACATGAGTGTTTTTGATCTTGTCCATAGTTACAACAGGTAAGGGCTCAGGCTTCTGAATCAGGAATGCAATCCTGCATACCCCTTCAAGGCACCATCTGACTGCTTTTTGTGATTTTTGTTACATGGAGCCCTTATTCTGTAACTGCACATTATGATATTTTCTGTTAAAGAATGGACCAAGGTGAAAAAAACCTTTTTCTTCTGAATTACATCTCCTGGTTAAAAAAAAAAAAAAAATCCATCCCTGAAGTCTAATGGTGTGTACCTCACACAACACTGGTAACCACATTGTGATATGTAGTTGGAAAAGTAGCCAGGGCTACTTTTGAGACAGACAGACAACAGCAAATGAGATAAATGCAGAAGGAACAGAGGAATTTGGATGTATATGTGAGGTAGGAAAGACAATTCCATATGGAAGATGAAAGCAGATGGACAAGTAATAACATGCAAAGATGAAGTTCCATCTGATGATGAGAACTTCTTACCTGCCTGAATATTAGGCAGTGCCAGGGCTGCTCACATGGGTGAAACAGCAAATGATGAACAGCTGTGCTGGTGCACAACTGCCTTCAGGTGGTTGCAGAGGGTTGGCAAATGCTTCAGAACACCAGATCAAATCCTTGTCTGTGGGGGCAGGAAGCAGTTGTAGAGGAGCTGGGAATTAACACTGTGATGAAGACATAGGGATAGGCAAGGGGAGCTGATGGGAGAGGAATTTGTTTTGGTGCACATGTTCAGACTCTCCAGAGGAACCTTTGAGTGTCTCATGAAGTGCCACTGCCTTGGCACCTCAGTCAGCACCAGTTTCCCTGGTGGAAGGCAGAGCACTAAACATAACATCTCATTGTGACTTGGCTCTGTAGCAGCAAAGATGTCTTATTGTAAAAGCCAGTTTTGCTGTGTGGAGGGGTTTCTTTTTTTTTTTTAATTTAAGTAAAACTGAAAGGTCTGAATGCACAGTGCAAATTTGTCAGAGCTTCAGGAGAGGTTATTTTGGTGAGAGCAAAATAATCTGGCTCTTTTGTTTGTTGGTCTGTGGAGGGTTGAAATGCTAAAAAAGAAATTACAGTGGAGAAATCAATGTTTTAAATTGACATTTTTTTTCCTTCCACTGGGAGATTTGCCTGCAAAGACCTGCGAGATTTCATTTATTTTCTGTCCATGTCATGTAATTAATCACAGCGGGATCATTTCAGTCCCAGCTGTCTACCTTCTAATTATGGCATTGGCTTAACCTATTGCCATCATATCTGGGTATTTCAGGTCATTAATATATTTTTTTATGCCTGAAAATGTCATTATTCCTGCCTGAAATGTCATTATTCCTTCCCCAAACCAGGGCAGAATGTGGAGTTGAAGGGATGAGTTCCACAGCAAAGGACTGTAGCTGAACAGGGATTTTAACCCATGTTTTATGTTCATATGGAACCAGTGGAGAAACTTTCTTTGGTTCCATAGACTGATTTTTGAAATCTAGACATATCATGCTACCTCTCTTTCCAAACAGTTTCCCTAGACCTTCATAAGTATTCCAGAATAAGCTGGTATGTTAAACCACCTCCCCAAACAAACAAATGGGGAAACTCAGAAGTTTAGAACTGAGACTTTCCCAAACAGAAGACTTCCCAAAAGAAAGATGAGCCCAAATTTCCTGCCTCACCTGAGGGCTTGGCTGCTGTTGCCTTTTCTGCATGGACTGTGTCCAGGTCCTGCCTGGATAGGCAGATATATAGAACACCCTGTAGCAGATTGATGGGAATTATCAAAAAATCAAAAACCAAGGAGGTTTTTTTTACTTTCTTGCTATAATCAGTAATGAGTTGTCTTTGCTGGAAGCCAAGAGCAGAGACTCATATTTTGAAGGCCAACAACTTCACAGCTTCAATTTATTTAATTTCCTGTGTTTTTGAGTGTGACCATTCTTGTTGAAACACATAGAGACACTATAAATTTATCCATAACTTAAGTGTAGTCACAGTTGGTTTGGACTGGCTCTGAAAAATGAAAAATTCTATGTTAATTCTACTCATCTTGATGGCTGTGATTAAAGAGTCTGAGAAAATAAAAAATGTGGTAAGAATTGGGTTTTCTACATAAGGTGAGAAAAGTTTTTCCATCTTGTTTGTGTTGGTCTAATTTATATATGTTTGTAATTTATTTAGCTTTACTCTCAACTTGGAACAAAAATAACCAGAATGGCAAGATGTGACCACACATCTGCCCCATATAAAATAGTGTGTGTGATTTTTTAATGTTGAAAATAAAAGAAACCAGGATGCAGAGTTTTTCCATTGAATCCTGTTTCACTCAGAGATTGAGATGCTGAGGTGATGAGCTCCAAAGACATGAGCAGTGCAGAAAAAAGATCATGTTCCTGACTGGGCAGTGGACAGTGCATGACAATCCAGGGCAGCTGAAAAGTCTTAAAATACCCCAAGCTATTTATGCCCATGTGCACATTGAAGACTATAGGAATATGCTATTTATGGATTTATACCTTAAATTGTATTCTTTTCATGCTGGCAGAAGTCCCTCAGTGCCCTGAAGTGTGACATTTTGGTCTCTCTCAGCATGCCAGTGTCAGCAATGGAGCAGGATTTGACAATCCAAAGTGGAGGGAGTCAGTGGACTTTTAATTTGAAGATGTGGAAGGGGGCCAGAGCAAAGCAGCACTACACAGGGATGTACAAATTCTGAGAGAGGAGCACTGCTGGGTAACACTGGGACAGCCCTGAGGTGACAGCCCCTTCCTCTGACAGAGCTGCTGTTGCTTTGTGCATTCCCAAGGCTGTGCTTTGATGCCCTGTGGAAGCAGAAACATCTTCAGCTCTCCTGACAGGAGGTGGTGGAGCTCCCAGGAGTCACCTCTCCTATGAAGACAGGCTGAGAGTGTCCACCCTGGAGAAGAGAAGGCTCTCAAGGGACTTTATAGCACTTTCCAGTACCCCAAGGGGGCTACAAGAGAGGTGAAGAAGGATTTTTAACAAATGCAATAGTGTTAGAATAATGGGGAAATGGCTTTGGACTGAAAGAGGGTAGCTTTAGATTTAGATATTAGGAAGAAATTCTTTCCTGTGAGAGTGCTGAGGCACTGGCACAGGTTACCTGTAGAAAATGTGGATGCCCCATCCTTAGGAGTGCTGGAGGCCAAGGCTGGATGGGACCCTGAACAATTTGGTCTAGTGGAGGCAGCCCTTCCCACAGCAGGAACTAGAGAGTCCTTCCAACCCAGAATATTCTATGATTCAAGCAAAGTCTTGGAGGTGGCAAAGGCCCCTTGCTCTGCTCAGTTGAGCACCAGCTCTGAGCCAGACAAGCATTTCACTGCTGTCCTCAGGCTACACATTCTAGAGCATTCCTGAGGCTGCTGGGGTGTGGCACTGAATTGAGCCTGGTCACAGTTTCTCAGGGAGTTAATCAATGCCTAATCCACCAATATTCTTATTGCTGAGTGTCCATCCTTGGCAAAAACCTAATTTATGTAACTCTCTAATGGTGTTGAGCAGAAAATTCCACTTCCTTGTTGCTAGGTTTTTCCAAATAAGCCACATGCAGCTGGAACACCACACCTTTATAGTATTTCAGGGTAAGGGGATGTCTCTGTAAAATAATATGATTGTTTTAGAACTTGGCACTTTGAAACCAGAACTTGAAACTTATCTTTTGCTTGGAGAAGCCCTAGGATGTCTGTCAGTTAAGACCACATTTATTATGGTTTTTCCAACTTAGATCCTATTATGTTTCTCTCTTAAATAATTGCTTTGCTGGAACCTGGTATTGTCACTCCTAGAATATTACACTGGAAACCATCTCTTTGATCTCCAGAAGCCAAAGTCAGTCTTGTTTCATATTAAAATCCCTTTCTCCTTTTCCTTAATCTGTTGAGCCATGCCTTGAAAATGAAAGATATTAACGAGGTTTTTATCAGCTTTTGTACTTTATTCAGTTCAGAAATCATAGATGGCATGTAAGGAAGGGGAAGCAACCTGGTTTTTTAGGCATTCTGCCATCTCATGCAGATTTGTGGAAAGAGCTAATGAATGGGTGTTGTAATAACATTAAGCCAACGCCCATCTATTTTACACATTTTGACAGGCTTCCAAAGATGAGAATAGAATTGAAAGTGAGTTAGATACTGGGTGCATGCTTAGGAGGGCTCAGAAATCTGTTTGAAGGAAGATTATCCCCTGTTTGTTTAGAAAAATGGCATTTAGGAGTGCTGAAGCAGCACTCTGGATCTCGTCAGAGCCTGGTTGCCAAAAGGAGAGCAAAGCCGTTTGTACTGGCCTTGTGCTCTGCAGACATCCTTCTCCTGCAAAAAAAACCAGGAAGGAAACAGCTGATACTTGTTGTGGTTGATGGGCCTCCCTGGGCTCTTCTCAGCATGCTACTTTTTATTCCAGGCTCCCAAGGGCTTTCCAAAAATTCAGCTCGGTGAAGGAAGCATTCCCAGAGATCTCTGCGTACTGTTACTGCGTGGACAGCCTGGGGAGGGAGTTAGCAGACACAGGTAAGTGCCTTGCAGCATCTCATCCTGTAATCTGGGGGCTGTTGAATTCCCAAGGGAAAGGACAAATAACAACTATCAGTCTTCAGATTCACTTGGAAGTTCAATTTCACTCTTAGAAGGAGTAAGGCCAAAGTGACCAGTGTAATGCCCATGGGAAGGAGGGCTGGAGCTCACTAATGAAATCCCACCCTTTCGAGCAGAGCTTCAGTCAGCAAGGAGTGGAGTTGGTGCCTGGAGCTAATCCTGTCCTCTTTGGGATGTGGAATGGGATTTCTGAATGTCCACTTTCTGCCCACACTAGAAAGCTGTGTCATGTTTTATATGTCCTATTAGCAAATCCAGGGGAATACAAAGGGCCTGAAGAATGAACTCTTTTCTTCTTGCTTAGGTAGAATCATGGAATTGTTTGGGTTGGAAAAAAACCTTTAAAGATCATCTAGTCCAACCTGTCTACAATGGGCAGGGACATCCTTTTCTCTCATAACCTCAGGATTTAGGCATGTTAATAGTTGATGGGATGCTTTAGAAGAAAGAATGTTCTTTTTTCAGCAAGGAGGAATGAGGAGATTGAGAATTTCCAGACCTTCCTTAGATACTATGCTTTTAATTTTCAATTTTTTTTAAAGGGAAAAAATACAAAGCACAATAGCTTGAAATTTAGATGATAGACAAGAACTTCAACATTTAATTCCCAGAAAAGAAAGAAGTTTTCAAAAAATGTGTGCACTCAGAGACACTACTGAATGTCTTGGTTTTTAGTATGCAACCAGAATGACTTGTAGTTGGTTTTGGTAACATCTGTTTCAAAAATTCTGTCAATTTCTGTACTGAAGGCTGAACCTAACAAAACCACAGCCTACAGCCAGGTATGGGATGTTTCTCCTGCTTGTTTTGGTGGATGTAAAGGCATAAAGGTGTTGCCTGGGCACCCAGCACTGGGTGCAGGGTGTGGTGCATCAGAGTTATGCAGTATGACTTCACATTTGACTTGTTTAGAGAAACTGAATTTATTTTTCCTGAGACTTGCCCAGCTTTGTTCTTCTGGTGTAATGGTGACTTCTGTTAAAAGCAGGCCCTGTGCTAAAAGTCTGTCTTCCCAGGCCTGGAGCTGCTGCTGGATGAAGTTTATGATACAATTTTCTCGGTGCCGGAGCCTGCCCGCACGTTCACGGAGAGCAGCATCCATCGCATCCTGCAGAGGCGATTCCTGGGGGTCCAGCTGGCCACCTCTGGCAAGTTCAGGTGTAAGTAGCACCCTGGAGGTGCCCTGTAAATCAGGTGGCAGTTTTGGAACTTTTATGTGACAGCTACTCTTGGGGAGAGTTGTTCTAGGAGTTTTTTTCTCAAAAAACATATAATATCACAGTTCCAGTGCAGGAATCAAGGTCCCTGAACTGCAGATGGCTTTTATCCTCTGCACTTTGCATTCTTTGCCAGCAGATTGTACCTGTCCTCTGATCAATGCTTTCCCATGTACCTGCAGATCACATTGCCTGAAATCCCTTGAACTCTCCATATCTCTTGCCCTGAGATTATGGAGATGTGTCACCGCTGCGACACAAAATAACACAACTCACACACGGTGTTCTAGCATCCAAACAGGAACAGGAAAAGAGAACTTTATTTTTCAGACCTCAACATTTATAGACTTCTAAAAGTGACAGTGGATTGGAGGATGGCATTGTCATCTTTCCATCCACATTGGTCAGACTAACAGTCCATCAAACTTCTCCTCTTGCACAGGAGAGTGCAAACAATCATTATTTACATGAAAGTGTGTGAGAAACTCACACAAGAATGTAAACATCAGAAGGCTTAGAAAATCTCAAAAGAACAGGACAACAGAGATGGATTTGTTGATTTATTAAATTAAAAGCCTAAGAAAAGGCTCCCTAATTTATGTTGGTACACTCAGAAACAGGAAGGATTTTACACTGACCACAGCACACTCCATTCCCAGGAGGCCACAAAAGTTTGTAGAGCCTTGGCCAGCAAGGCTGAACTTTTGGATCCACCCTTGGTCCCATTCCTTCCCTGGCCAGGCAGGCATGTGGGGAGAGAGTTTCTCCCCCTACAGGCAATGAACTCTGCAGGACAGGAGGTCAGGTACCTCCTCCCTCCCAGACCAGAGCCCAAAGCAAACTGGGGAGAGTTTGAATCTCCCCAGTGTGATACTTCGTCCTCCCATCCAAACTCCTCTGACTTTGCTTTCTGACTCTTGCTAAGGAGTTGCATCACCAGAAATATTAATCAGATACTGATGTCAGTCTTTTGGCCATACAGTCACACAGTTTTTCTGGCTTTGGGACAAGCTGATCCTTCCAGGGAGTTTTGAAGGCATCTTCCCTCTGCACTGCACAGTGTTTCTGGCTTAGCTCTGGCTGTAGCTGGGGCTGCAGCAGCTGTCAGCACAGATGAAGCTGTACCAGCCACAAGATGGAGATGTGACCTCGCTCATCAGCCACCGAGGGGGGTGCTCTGGTTACTCATGAAACTCTCACACTGTCACCTGAATCCACTCAAACTGGGGAAGTTGTCAGAGTCCCCTGAACAGGTTGCTCTGACACGTTGCTCTCGCTGCCTCACTCAGGTAGCTGGGTGTAGCTGGAAAGTTCTTGAAGGTGAGAAGTGTTTAGGCTGTAGGATTGCAGGTTAATATAAACAAGCAAAATTTCTGTTCAGAGGGTGAAGTCTTGTATTGGAGAGATCATACCCCAGGAAATTTACTTGCTGGATTTTTGCCTTCTCTGCCTTTAAGGCCAATTTCACAGGAATAGGGTCTTCAGATCCCTGCAGAGGGAAATGGAGAAATGGGGTGGTCTGCCCAAATCTCCACAGTGAGGTGCAGATCTGTTTGCAGGAGCAATGCCTCATTCTCTTCAGAAACATTGATGTTTGCCTTCAAGTCAGTCCCCCAGGCTGTACATCTGTCTCTGTTGACCAACCTTGCTTTTGCACTAAGGGCGAGAGCTCCCCCAGCCTCCAGCATGGTTCCCTGGGAGAAATATTCCTGCTCTGCCTACTTGCAGCTGTGGCCGAAAAATGTGTTGAGGCTTTATCTTCTGTTTAGTTAACACCTACCCCTAAACTGTGGGGCAAATTCTACATGGGAAAAGAGGATGGAGAATTTGCGTTTTGACCTAGTACTTGATGCATCACTGAAAATGATGAAGTTAAGGTTTTTTTCCTCGTTTTTTTTTTTTTTTTTTCCTCCCAAATA